>JAQIWK010001089.1:0-11783 GCA_034695265.1 Dissorhina ornata | reverse complement strand
TTTGATGACGCGATGATAATCTGGTACTTCATTGATGTCGACGGGTTCGAGGAAAGGCCACGAACTCTTGTGAGTCTGTATATAACATATTGTTTTGAGTATTGAGTCAATTAAATCATTTTATAACTTTATATACCTGAAGAGTTTTGAGTAGTTTTTTGATATTATCAAAGTCTTTGTCATTTAATTGTTTCAAATTTGCGAAATTGATTTGAGAGTCGCTCTGACAGTTGGGACAGACGTACTCATCAATGGCTTTGGCTTCAGTCTGCAGAATACCGACACATCGGCCGTGAAACCAGTCCTGACACCGATCGCAACAGATGTAGAACTGGCTC
Organism: Dissorhina ornata; assembly: GCA_034695265.1. Classification (NCBI taxonomy): domain Eukaryota; kingdom Metazoa; phylum Arthropoda; class Arachnida; order Sarcoptiformes; family Oppiidae; genus Dissorhina; species Dissorhina ornata. The sequence continues at coordinate 11,445 of JAQIWK010001089.1, read as the reverse complement.
TCATCGTATGGTCGCCGACACAGACAATAAAGTTCATTGTTTTTGGCCTTAATTTGGTCACAATTTGGACAAATGTATTGATCGGCTTTTTTGGCCTGAGCTTCGGTCAGACCGACACAATCGATATGAAACCAATTCGAGCAGATATCACATCCAACCATAACTCTTGAACCATCGTATGGTTTGCGACAAATACAGTACAAAGAATTTGATTTCATGTTTTTGACACCTTTTGGATGATTACTTCCCGGCGACCGCTTCTTAGGCGACACCGATGATGGCGTCGAATTAAGTCGCGATCTCTTTTGCTTCGGTGGCAGTATATCGTCGCTATGATCCATGTCTTCGTCAATCACTAAGTTATTACTTCCGGTGTTTGACTTTCTTTTGATCGCAGACTTCACGCCTTTTGGTGAACCGTTAACTGAATTAATACTCGACTTATTTGTAAAGCTTTGAGGACTTTGTCCCGAATTCAACTCATTTTGGATTTCAATCTTCAAATTCTTCTCCAAAAGAGCGCGTCTTTTAATAATGTCTTTCTTTAAGAGTTCTGTTTGTTTGAAGAGAAGAACTTGAAGTCTGTTAGCGTTCTGTCGCTGACGCTTCTCAGCCGTCGACTCTTTGTTTCGCTGTTTCATCTGAGCTCTTCTCGACTGACCTTTAGGTCTATCCTCTCTATCGATCTTATCTATCAACGACTTGACCACTGCCTGACACGCAGTCATTATTGCCGACTCTTCCTTCTGTTCTTCAGTCATTGGAAGAGCAATCGCTTTGGCTTTTGCTTTGTTTCGAGACACTGACCGAGAAGTGGACGCAGATTTACTGCGATTGTTGGTAACGGGAGTCGAAATGGTTAGCGGTTTGGCTTTGATAGTATCCTTAGATAGATCCAGTTCCTGATGGTGTCTTTGAACTGCCATTAGTTTTTGTTGTATCTCAGGGGCAACATTGGGATTCATGAGCGCTTGTCTTATTATTTCTTGAGTCATTTCGGAAGTCAATACAAATTGTTGTGACATTGATGTCGTCGGTGTAAGAGTCGCTACTTCTTTGCTCACAATTGTTGGACTCAGAGTTTTGGCATTACTTTGAACATTGACTGACGTATTGACACTAATTGTTGCGTTTTTAACTAATTCTGGAGTTTTAATGACAGACGGCGTCAACGATTGGTTAGCTTTGGGTTCAATCTTAACTGTAGTGACTGTGGGTGTCGGGCCTCTGATGGTTGGTTGAGGCAATTGTGGTGTTTGTAATGAATTGAGTTTGACCTGTATTTTTCCGCCTTGTATTTGTTGAGTCAGTATTTGGTTAATTTGGGGACTGGTCTGCAGTTGAAAGGATTGATTTGTTTGTGGCATTTGTTGGATATTTGGTTGTTGTTGTGGACGCATTTGAACTACTTTGGCGACAACTGGTTGTCCTCCTGTTGTACTATTACTGGTTATGATTCGGATTTGTGGCGTTTGTTGGGGAGTCTGTGGTTGAGATGTTGTCACTAAAGTGTTACTATTATTTGATGACATTATTTGTATAGAATTAGTCAAAACAGTTGGTGAGTTGGCTGTCGATTGTGTATTAATTGCTATCTGAATGGGTTGGTTGCCAGCGATGGCCGATAACGGAATCTGTAAGATCTGCATACGGCCGTCGGGAAAACGAATTGGCAGTTGGACTGAACGTTGAATTACTGGTTGTGATTGATTAGGGGTTTGCTGAACATTTGGTTGATTTAGTGTAGGTCTGACCTGATTTAGTATTATAGGTCTCATCGAAGTCTGACCCGTCGGTGTCCTAACAATATAAGTGGCGGTTGGAGTCCGTGTAATTGGTTGAGTGGTTACAGTGGATGCTTGAGCTGTTGTCCCAGCAGTTGAGCTACGAATCACAATCTGTTGGCCGGGAGTTTTGCCCTGAAGTACGGATAGCGGTATTCTAAACGTTTGACCGCCGGGTGTGCGCACTGTTGCAAAAGAATTAGGCACCGGAGTCCTGGGGGTGACAGTCGTTGACATAACTGGTGTTATACCTCTAGATGTGAATATTCTCTTCATTCCCTTATTCTGTATAATACTTGTGAATTTAGTTGGTGTTGTAGTAGACATGGGAGTCGTTGGTGTGGGAGTCTTGGCCGCCGCTTCGGCCATACGTTTCTGATGCAGAGCTTCTCTTTGCTTCTTAAGCTGTTCTTCCATTTGTTTCCTAATTTTTTCAGAATTCTCTCTCTGCTGTGTTTCGGCTGCTTTTTGTTTAGCCATTAGTTGTTGTTTTTCTACTTTTTCGCCAAATTGTCTGATTTCCCATATTTCAAGCTCTTCTTCGGGAACCCAACACTCCGTTACAGATGGACCTCTCAGTTGAGGCGATTCTGGTCGACGTCTTTCTCTCAGACCACTTCGAATTGGAGTCGATTTCTCTGCAAATATTTAAATTAAATTATAATATCTTTTACCAAATAATGTCAATTGAAGATCACATACCTCGAGGTTTTGTTGGAACTTCTATGGGAACAATGATTCTTCGGACCAAATATTCAGATCTGATACCAAAAGGTGCTAATTCTCTGCGTTTGAGTATTTCACTCGTTTGAACCTCTGTTTCGGTGGTTACTGTGTTGGCGCCCGAAACCGGAGGTTTGGCGGCCAAGTCATCCCAACGTATGTTAGCCCACATCACACGTAATTGAGTGGCCACACCATGTATTGACTCTATCTTTTGGTTCCGGTAGAGCCAAGACGTGCGAAATATAGGACGCGGTGTCTGACCGTATGGCCAAATAGATGGGTTTGTTTTAGCCGTATAACTAAAACCACTCACTTCTCTAAGAGCTCCACTTCGAGACAATCGTTTTAATTCAAATTGAGGTAAAATTAATATTGATTTTCGTTTGCCTTTGGCTGTCGTGAATCTAGGACAGGGAGGCAACTGTCCCTTCACGTGCTTCCGACCAATTCGTTTAGCCACTTGTAAAACACCGTTCACTTTAACTATTTTAGCCAATGATATGACTTGACAACAATTGGCAATTTGGTCGCTATCAACACATTCCTCGATCACTATATTGTCTTTGCTGTCAATTTCTTGGCTCTCTTTCTTCACATCAATAGCTTCTTTGGGTTTAGAAGAATCTAAACGACAACAACTTGAATAACAATCGTTTTGTGCGTTTGTTAACACATTGTCAGATCGACACCAACTTGAATAGCATTTCGATATTAGGCTTTCCTCTTCACTTGTTTTAACGGCTTCTGTTTTAACTTCGACTTCAGTCTTGACTTCATTTTTAATATCTTTTTCTTCAATTTGTTTCATTAATACTCTTCTTTCTAATAAATTATCCAAAACTTTACACTTTTTGTATATTTTTGGATAAAGGTATCGCTTCTCGGAATCTTGTGATAAGCATTTGCTTATATTAATAGTAGAGATTTGTGTCAATCTGTCTTTATGTACTTCCGGGATATCAATCGCATTCAATGGTTTATTCTTTGGCGGCACTTCTTGTGCGACTCGTGTAGTACTCCTCCAAAGCCAGGCTCCCCTTCCCGTCAATCGATATTCTTCTCCTTTTTGTTTCCAAATTTGGTGTTTAATTCTTCCCAAAACATACCGAACTCCGACACCAAATTTAAACTGATTTTCTTGTTCTTCAATCTGATCTCTTCGCTCTCTCTTTTCGACTTTCTTGCGTTCTTCTCGTTCAAGAAAAGTGGTTCTATGAAGACATGTGAAGCCCATTGTCTCAATGAACGCCGGGTTGAATAACACCGGTTTCATCGACGATTCTAGTATACACAGTGCTAAAGCAAAATCTTTGGCATTCGAGCACATGTTGACCGCTTTGAGCCAATTTGGCCGATGAAGGGGCCAATTCTGGTGCATAAATGGTACTGACAATTGACTTTCCAATTGTAGTATAGTTTGGCGAAGTGTTGTGACAATTAAAGACCGCGTACCGAAGGTAACGCCCTGCCATTTCAGTTCAGAAGCGTTAGTCAAACTAAATTTATGACTTAATTGTCTTCTTTTATCCCTTTCCTCCGAGTGTTGGTGTTTATTAAGGGACAGATTGTTTGTAATGAACTGGTTTTGGTATGACTTGTAAGTGCCTTCCATTCCCAGTTTAAACAACAAACTGTTACTCAGACTGCTGTTGAGGCTAAGAGTCTTCTTCGAGACTCGAGTCAGATCTCCGTCTTTATTAAAGATGAGAAGTGTGTCATCGTCTTTGCCATTCGCGCCGTTATTTAACTTACTCTTTAATGGATCCAAATTAATAGGTTTCGGTTGTATTGAACCCGTTTTAAGACGCGTCAGAATTCCGGCCTTTGGGTTCTCGTGACCCTCTTTTTCAGTATCCTTTGTCTCGTCTTCATTGTCATTGCCTTCAATTCCGTTCACTTTTTTCTCATTGTTTTCTTCGCTCTTTTTCTTCTCTTCGCGTTCGGCCTGTATTTTAGCCAACCGTTCATTCTCTGCCTCTAAATAACTTTTTCGGACTCCTTTGGTATCGTTTGTCAACTTTTCTGTGAGTTCTGTTTGTCTGATAATGTCATCCATAATCTCTTCAATATTCTTACAGAGATCTGCTTCATATTCTTCGGCATCCAGAACGTTGAGTAGTTCTCCGATCTGTGCTTTAGTTGAATAATACCACGTTTTGGATCCGTCTTCGGACTCAACAATAATTCTACGACAAAGAAACCAATACTTTCTGTTGTGTCGATCCCAACCGAGTGGCTCTTGTCTGCATAGGAAACCACTCTTTTCGTATTCAGACACACAATCGGTCACTCCATTCACGTAATTGCCTTTACAAACAGTGCAAATCCACTCTTCATTGGGCACTTCAATGAGAGGCGGATCCAAACACGACAAGTGGAAGACTGCCGAACATGTCTCGCAACAGAGAAGATCTCCTAATTTATGACATACCCGGCAGTGATCGTCGTGTTTAATGATGCCTTCATTGACTAAGTCTTCTCTGGCAGGTGTTGTAATCAAGTATTGGTCGCATAAGTGTTGCAAAACTTTTAACTTCTTGTCAACGCGAAGGAAAGGGTATTCGGTTTGAGTCAAACACTCGTTAAGTATTTCTCGATTGCTATTCATATCAGCCGATAGATAGACGCGAAGTACGTCCGGCCAAGTGATGTAATCATTGAAAAACAAATAGACATTAATTGAATCGCGAAGATCTTGCGGACCAAACCATGTGTTGGACGTATCGTCTTCACGTAAAAGAGCTTTAATTAGCTGTAAATGTATTTCAGAGAGCAGTCCGTTCTGTTCGTCAATCAGAAGAGCGGCACAAAAGTCTTCAAAACGAAAGGGAGTTAAACGCAAAATATTGCGGAAATGTCTTAACACTTCGTAGATACAAATGGCTTGCATTAGATATTCATTACTTAAAAGCACGTCTTGAGAGCTATCGGGAAGTGATAACTCTTCCACTTCTGTGCCCTCAAAGAAAACGGGACTTTTGACGCGCGGCGCACGAAATGGTGGCTTCTTTTTAGGAGAACCCGACAGACTCTCGGCCGACTCGTTGTCCACATCTTCTTCGAGTTCATCCAAATCTGTCGATTCATTATTGAAGTCGTCGCTCTCGTAAACGTCGGATTCAATCTGCGATTGACTGTCATTGATGTCTTCGTCGTAGACATCACTTTCGTCGCTATCATCCCATTTCTTCTTCTTGAGTCGACCACTCGAACGGGTCTTATATTTAGATGCATTAGTGCTATTGGAAGCGTTGGATGTCTCATCCAATTCTGTGTGATTAGCGCCTGGATATAGATATCGGGGTCTTTTAAGTGCGGCCAACCGTTCAGCCGATTCTGCATTCTTGGGAGGTCTTCCCCGACGAGTGGAGCGACCGCCGCGTCCTGTCATCGGGTTATATCAGTCGTCGATTCTAATCATACAAACATTCAGACCATTAATAATACATATAATCACTTCATTACAAGTCTTTTGTTTGCATTTATATCTTAAAATGGCTTTAAATTGACATTAAATAGCATTAAAAGTGAGAATTAGTGTCGGGGTTGGTGTGGAGGGGCCCTCTGGGGGGCACTGGAAAGGGGTTGTGAATGTAATGTTTGGATGGTTTGCATCAATTGGTGATGAAATCAAATTGTGTGCAAAAGTTTTAGTCAATAATTGATTGAATGCAACCCAATGTGTCATACAGTTTAGTCCCAATTAGTGATAGTAAACCATCTGTTCATTAGGTATTTGAATGGCAACTAAATACCGATGGTTTGGATCAGCAATGGGTCCAAATCGGGTGGCAATGCATTTATAGCGCGGTTATAGTCATGCAATGCAAAGCAAGTGTTGGGCTATAGGTTTGAGACTTACCTTGAATTCAATGCAATGAAAGCCTTTTGTGAGAAAAACGCCAAAACAGTGTTAAACGTCTATTGACTGGCAATTAAAGCCATAAACAGTGTATAAGTGATGATAATTAATGATATTTTAGACAAATCGCCACTTTGTGTGAACTCTCATGCCTTCAAAAACGGCAATTTGTGTCCAAACACTGGACTTTTTAATTTATAAATGGCTTTCAATTGTAGACAATTTAAGGGTAAATCCAATATGGCTTTCATGGATAGCACACAACCTATTCATACATACACTTTGACCATAGATGGCATCACTTATCACATCCCTTATTGATTCAATGCATTCAATTCACTATAATTACAGAATAATTATTTTATTAGCTATATTTTATTAGCTAGATCACTTTACTTTATATATTAGTTTTTTAAACTAATTATTTTTTATTAATTTTATCGCCAAATAAATAGTTATTTTATTTTAATTTCACATAAAGTTTGTTTGTTTTTTAAATATATATATAAAAGTTAATATTATTTATTAATAATTAAAGATTTAGTTTTTGAATTGAAATATTTATTTGAAAGACAAATATATATTGAGACAATTGGTTTGAATCCATGAATTGATGCAAATCTGGTCAGCAGTCGAGTCGGCATTTCAGTCGATGACGAGAGGGGCGGCCGTTGTTGTGGTCACTCGAGTCACTCCGCAGTATTGCGACACTGAATACATATTTGTTTAAAAATAATTTTAAATTTTAATTAATTTAAATTTAATTAATTTTTTGTTATAAATAATTTTTTTTGCAAACATGTTATAAATAGGTTGTAGATTTTATATGGGACAAGTATATAATAACTGAATATTAGTTATTAAATTTCTTAACAAAGTTTGTTTTATATTTAATATAAAACACGTTTAGCATTAAGTTATAACTTTTAACTTGTTGCAACTTGCAAGTAAGTTATTTAAAATAACGATTAGACTATTATTCTATAATAAAGTAGGTGATTTGTATAAGATTAAAAGTTGGTTTTAACTTAATTATTGCTATAAATAGATTTTAGATATTTGATAAAATGCCCAGAATATACAATTCATAATTAAATTTTAAAATTATTATAAATTAATACAAATAAATAATGAGTATAAATGAAAAAAGTAATATAAATGAAAAGTAGCTTACATTGGCTGGTCGTACAGGACCGGCGACAACACTCGTCGACCACTCCTCTAACCATTCGGTGAAAATATTTTATATTATTGTTGTCATTATTATTATGAACTTTGATTAAAGCAAACGGATTCTTGGATTCTTCAGCGTCTTCGTCGTCCGATACAACATCATCGCTATCTTGAGCTTTCATTGAATCAAAATTTAATTAATTATTAGTTAAATAAGATTTTTTAAAAAGTTGATTAAAAAAATACTTTGTGAATGAAATGGAAGAGAACTTCTTTTATTATAGCTTTCGCACAGGAAATGTAGGGCTCGGACTAAATTGTTACCACAATAGTGCCTGTTTGACGAGCGGGTCACCACTTTATGTGTTTCCAACATATAGTTGTTTGGGTCACGAAATGCTACCACAAGTGACACGAAAAGCACTAATAGAGTACATATTCTGCTACAATCGGTCGGGGAAGACATTCCCGATGGTGTCTATATATGATATTCAGATAAAAACACTTGGTTTTATTACTAATTGTTACTCAATTCAATTTAGTAAATAGTGCAAACGTATAAAAATTATTGAAAGATTGCGAAAATAACTATTTTTATAGCGTACTATCACTTACTTTGTAGTAGATTTGGTTTTGGTCTGCACTCTAACCTAATCGGTTGTGAAATGTCTGTCCACTGTTTTCATCATAAAATACTAAAACTCGTATACCTTTTATAGGATTTCGAGAAGATTTATTAGAAATATGAGTAAAATTTACGTTTTTTTGTTGGCGACTGATTTGTATGATTTTTTTAGTGGGGTGTTTAGCTGCTTTGGGTAGTTTACCATTTATGTAGTGGTTAGTAGTGATTGGCGTTAATTCCTAATACTCTGTTCGTTGAGCTCTTTGGATGTGTTGATGTATATATGTTTGGTTTGTAAATGTGTTGTGCATTCTGTATATGACATTGACATAAACGTAGGAGAAATGCCACTGATTTTTGTTATTAACTTAAATATATATATATATAAAACCATTTGAAATAAATCTAGATTTCCGTCAATCATATTTGCAATTAGTTTCAACATTTGTATTACTTATGTATTGCTTTTATTTTTTACTTCTAATAAATTACTTTTATTAGTTTATTTTTAAAAATACAATTATCGATAATTTGAAAGCAAGTGATAAAAAATGACAAACTAAATCATAAAACAGATTCAAAGTAAATATATAATGCTTAATGGTTTTGCTTTTATAAAACAAATTTATGAAATAAGTTAATATTATTTTCACACATTAAATGCTTTTCATAAGATTAAGTACACTATTCGGGTGAATACATTGAGATTTTGTTGTTTTCGTCCTTCAATACCAACTAATATAAGCAAATTGTTTGTATTATTTAGCATAATATTGATTGAAGTGTTGTTTTATAGTTAGTTAGGTCACACAACCATTGGCCATAACAAGTCAATTCATGTCAATCAAGTCAATGCATTTCTATATTCCCTATTTGTATTACATTTGTTTATTCAAAACTTATAATATAATAAACTTATATTAATATATTTACTTATTATTACATCTTAACTGTTATGCGGCTAAAAATTAAACTTAAAGAACATAATATCACAATCTTACCATGCTCATTTATTTTTAAAAATCTTTTTTTAATTTATAAGTGGCGGCCAAACTATATTCAATTTTAGTTAACTAAATACATTGTATCAAATTTGTTTTATGTATTTGAATTTTATACTTTAAATAAAGTAACAGTAACTGTTATATTACATGTATAATACTTTTATGGTTTAGTTATAGAATATTTATTGTTTTAATAGCTTTAGTAATAATTTGAACGTAACAAATTGTTACTAATTATTTATAAATTATAATTTATAAATTTTATTATAATTTATAATATAATTAGTGCAATTGACACCATCAACTTAAAAGTATTCGTGAAATAAATAATATTTTATTTATTCAAAAAATTCAGCTTAATATTTAATAAAACTAAAAACATAATTAAAGTATTAATAACTTATATAAGTTATATAAAAGCTTAGAATTAATTATACTTATATTACACTTTAAAAATATTTATTTTTAAAATATATATATATTAAAGAAAATCCTAAACACTTGAGATTTGTAAATTAAGCATTTTTTGCTGCTAACAAATGGTAAGATTTAACATTTAAGTTTGATTTCTAATTCAATATTTTAAGCCATCAATTATAGGATAAGTATTTTGTTTTTAGAAACTAAAATACATTTGAAATGTTTGTTATAGTTGTATAGTCAGACCAATATCTATGGCAACCGATTCAGTATATTTCTAATTAATCAATTAAAATGTCATTGATTCACTCGGTTATCATATTTGTTACACAATATTATTTAAATTTATTTATTGTTTTACAATTGTTTATTTTAATTTTTAAAGGTAAGCACTAATTGATTACATTAATTGCTTATTCATTTAAATACCTATCTATGGATAGGCTGGTCGTTACCGTACAGAAGTGTTATATTCTGGGCTGAAGTGCTGCTCTGTATAACTATAATAGGACTACAATTTTGTGCATTTCTATTGTCACGAATGGATTCTGCGATATTGAGTCCAATTTTATTGATTCCCAGTATAATTGGCTTAATTTACTTCATTTTATGGCAACAATTTGTACTCAGAATCGATATCATCATTAATTCTATACTCATTTTGTTTCAATCACTTTATATAATCACTAGTTTTGTTAAGTAATAAGTCAATCACTAATTTTAATATACATTTGTATTTAAAATAAATTTTATATTAAAATTATCGTTGCACATATAACTTACTTGTAAATTATAACCTTTTATTTAAAAACTTTTAGTTTAATTTATAAATTAAACCAAATAATCAATAATCATTCATTAAACAATAAATTTATTTATTTATTTTTAAAAATTCATTAATATTATACATTAATTATAATGATATTAATAATATATAATTGTATTACAATTATTCTAAAATTTAAATAATAATATTTTTACTTTATTAATGTTTATTATTATTATTAAATGTATTGTATATATATATTTCAATATAAAATAAGGACATTATTTAACATAAATTCTGGTAAAATGTGATCAAAATTACAAAGAGCTGTGATTACAGGTGTTGAGTGAACTTATCGTTTGCTTATTTAGACATTTGGGCACAAAAACAGCTAATTATAAACTATTTTGCTTAATAACTGACTTGTTTTAATTATTTGATTTAAATATATTTGATTTATTGGGAATTTATAAGCAGTTGTTTTGAGCAAAACTTGTGTCAAATGTTCAGTTAATCGGCGTTTGGATAGGTTATAGACTGTCCATCACGTAATGGCATTGACTGTTCAACTAATGGACCGGGAGTTGCCGGCGAAGCAATAACTGCGCCGTTAACACCACCAGCAGCAGCAACAGCTGCACCTACACCGCCATCAACACCAATCACATCACCACCAATAGCACCACCGACCGCTTCCTCAACGCCATCCACCGATAAATTAGTTATCGATTTAGATCTAACGCACTGGAAGTCTACGTGTCGTGACTTTGCCTCTTCTTTCTCCCACGACATGCGAATGAAAGGCCTCTGAACGTAGTTATAGATCACTTCCGGACGACGATCGCCCGGTCGGCACCGGATCTTCTCTTTATGAGTCGGAAATCCTAATTAAAAGTTTTTTAAATTTAGTTTCAAATATGCAATCATATGATAGATAGATGGATGGATGGATAGATAGATAGATAGATAGATAGATAGATAGATAGATAGAGAGAGAGAGAGAGAGAAAGAGAGAGAGCTATATGTTAAGTAAACCTTCGATTCCAAGTCTAATCTTCTTGAGTCCCCTTTCTTTGAGCACTTGT
>JAQIWK010001088.1:0-11789 GCA_034695265.1 Dissorhina ornata | reverse complement strand
CTCTCTCTCTCTCTTTCTCTCTCTCTCTCTCTCTCTCTCTCTCTTTCTTTCTTTCTTTCTTTCTTACACACACTGAGACACATATTTTGTAAAACTTATAATCAATTTATTATTAACTAATTTTTTATTTTGTTTTTATAATCATTAATGAATTCCTGATATTCGTGTTGTTATTATTCTGGTTTTGATTTTATTAAACAAAAACTTTTTGTTTGTAATTGTTTTGTTTTTAATAATAACTACTTATTAGCAGTATTTTGGATGAAAAAAGGACAAAATATATAATTAATATTCAAACCCAAAATTATTATTATTTTAATAAACTCTTATTATTATTATTACTAGTTTATAGTTCAGTATACTATGTTTCGGTTAATTGACTCTAAAAATGTTTTTTGTTTTTTGTTTCTCTTATAATTGAAAGCCAATAAAGAGTCAACGAATTGTTACTTTGCTTTTCGTTGGATTGTCTGTCAATTCAAGCGAGAGTTCATGAAAACCGAATCCGACGAATACAATGATTGTCTAGTTTTATGGGAGAGTATCTGGACGTCACATATAATCAGAAAAGTTGACCACAAGTTGTCGACCGGTAACTCGTCAAACGCTGCCAATCAATTGCTGCTCACGTGTGAGACAAACGACGCCACAACTAGTAGTACAACCGAAGAATCGGAGACTAAAACAATGATAGGCAGTCACGAAAAGATCAATAAAAGTCTAAGCACTGGAGCACTTAATTCAAACACTATAGACGTGCCGGACGTCAAGTTCCGTAACGGACCGCACACGCGATCAAACAGTTTCCGAGCGAAAGGCGAAAGAGGGTCTCCACAGCCGCCCAAAAGTCCCTTAAAGAAAGAGCCGCTCTGTTCGGTACCCAAAGCGCCCGAAAAGCACTTGACTGACGCCGAGCTCTACTCGTTGGCTCTATGCCTGTCAATCATACGGCGCGAAAGGGATCTAATTATGGCTCAACAATTGGACGCCACAGAAATCTTGAAGGTATTGTGCGCTCACTTTATATCACGCGTTGACTTACTTCTTCAGTTCCGTTTGTTGTGTTGTTATGTATTTTTTTGGTTTGAAAATTGAATAACAATTTTCAATAAATTATATTATCGTTATATATCTTTGTTGAACTGCTTTTTAAATTTTGATTTAGTTTTTTTTCTTCATTGACTACCTTTCCCTTCCCTTTTTTATAACTAGATTTTTCAACATTTTGTTTAATGCGTTAATTGTTTTCTTATAATCAATTCATTATCTCTTTATTATTATTATTTTGATTTGTTTTTTGTTTTCTTCAAATCGTGTCTTACTTTTCATTATATTATTTGTTATTTAATTTCTCTCTCTTTTTGCTTATTATTTTACATTCAAGTCATTCATCGATTCAATCTTTTGTTTCATTAATTGATTTCTTATTATTATTTAACAAATAATTTGTTGTATTTTAATCTCATTTAATGTATTCAATCATTTTCTCTCGAAAATTATTATTACTTTTTTTTGCAATGAATTAAAATACCGATAATTGATTGTAATTGAAAATCGTAGTCAAAATTGATTGTTAAGCATGACTTGTATTGTAGTATTTCTTATGCCATTTCCTAAAACCCAATACCACTTATAGTCCAAACTAAATGACCCTAAAATACAATTTATAGCTAATAAGTGCCAAACAATTATCGCATAATATACATTGTATTTGCATTTGTATTTGTTTGGCGATAATTGTTTTGTTTAAAAAATAACTTTCGCTTTTATCCCACTTATTATCATTCATTAAAGTGTGTAGAAAATGAACAAAAAGTTTTAATTTTAATAAGTCTTATATAACAAAAAACACATAAAAATTTTCTGAATTTTAATGAATCCAAGGCTGTGACTGCCATAGCCTTTATTAAAACAAAAAACAAATTGTGTTTTTAATATCTCTTATAGTTTTAATAAGAAATAATCAAAAAACGGTATATCGTTTAATCCGAAACGTGAATTCGTGTGCCCTGTCGTTAGTCTGTATGAAACACAACAAAATATAATACAATTTTTAATTATAAATGCTATTCTTGTGTGTGTTTGCGCTATAATTTCAAAAATATTTTTCTTTTGAAATATATTTTTTTATATGAAAAAAAAGTTTATCTGACATTTTATGGCGTTTTTATATTGTTTTTTGTTTTAATTCATTGTTTTTTTTTGTTTTTGATTTTTTGTTTTGAATAGCATTTCAATACACTTCAGTTGAAAGACGATTTGGAGAGTATTTTACTGCACGGATCGCACATATGGTATTGGCTGACACACGACTCGGGAGAGTCTTTGCTTTATAAACAGTCCGAACAACCGGCCGGTGAGACCAACGAAGACTTTGATCTCTTGCCCGACTCTATGGCCGACGATGACTACTATATTATCAGCGCATCTAATATTTAAATGTCTAAACAATTATGGCCTCAAAATATATGAAATACAAGTGACTCTTACTTTATTACTTTTCTTTCTAACTATTATTATTAATGTTTTCATTTGATTCACAAGTTTATTGAATTATTGTTATAAATTATTTTTTTCTATAATTATTTAATTATTTGTTAGTATTTTATTTTATTTAAAAAAGTCTTAAAAATTATATTTATTATTATTATTATAACACTTTGAAAATGTTTGCCAAATATTTTTAAAAAATAATACATTGAATTTTGAAACAAACATACATTTTAGTGGTGATTACCGTTTAGAAACTCCTCCGAAAGGCATTACTAATAATTGTTTTATTATATAAAAAAATATTACATAATGTTTTTGAATGTTTTATTTCTGATCTCATACTCCCTTTGATATGTTTAAAAAAAAGTTTTATTTTTGACAAATATGGGACACATTTATGAATAATATTTTCATATATTACTGCATTGTTTTTTGGTTTATAATGTATATTCATATAAAGACTAAATGGTTAGTGGATTAGCCAATATATAAGGAATAATATTTGCATTAAATTATGTTTTATTATTATTATAATTATGTGTTTTTTTAAGTTTAAATATTAATCGAAACTAAAATAATAATAATAATCGGGAAATGATTATTATTTTTTTAGTTATGAATTATGGCTTATTATAAGTAAATATGGCATAATTTTATGAGAAAATTTGTTTGAATTATATCTTGATTTTTGAATTTTTAAGTGAGTTTTTTTAAAGAGAGAAAAAGATTGATAGCGAAAGAGTAAGAAAGAAATGTAACATTTTATTCATATTGACTGATCAGATCATGGCTTATAGTATAGTATAGGATTGGATCAAATCGTGCAAAAGATATAACTCATTGATTAGGAGTAGTTCGTGTCCAACGGTGGGTGGAGTTGTGTTATTTTTTATGTTTCCCATTACCTAAGTATAAGTGTTTCACTATGTTTTGCACTCAAAAAAACTATTTATATTGTGATATCTTTACCCTAAAAATATTTATTCAAACCATTCACTTACTCCCAGAATATGCTTCCTATTAAGACGGTGGTCTCTCTCTCTCTCTCTCTCTGACAGATATATCTGTTTTTGTTTGTTGAAAGAGAAATAACACGAAAAATAGTGTAATATTTTGTTCACAAAAAAGGCGAGAGATTTTTTTAAAGACAGAGACCGATGGAGAGGTGAAATCGTTTTTATTATATTATATAATTTTGTTGTAATATAAATATTTTGCATATGAATTATGTTTAGTAAAGTAAATCATAGAGAGAATAGCCATTATATATATATAAAGAGCATAAAACACGATTTGGAGCACCACTTTGAAAAAGTGTGAGAAACAATATATTGTATTTTAGTGTATAATATATAACAACTTGTTTTTTCTGACAGATTTGTTATTTTTTGTTGTAAATATATTTTTGTTTTTGTTTTATTATTTAAATAATATTTTTTTCAAAATATATTTGTAACGAAAAACCCATACAAATCTAATTTATTGCCAATGGTTTATATATGTATTTCAATACATGTTAGGTTTAAAATATATTTACAAAACTAAACTTTAAAAAAAAAATTATATTCAGATTATAATAAATTTTATTTTTCAAAAACATATTTTTATTCCCAATTTTTTAATACTTTTTGTTTTTTGTTGTTGCTTTGCTTTTGTTGGGTTTCAAGTTTTGCTTTTATGTTTTTTTGTTAGTTATTTATTATATAAGTTTTTTTACGTGAATATTGATTAAAATCGCTCAAAACTAAAAGGTGTAGTGAAAAATACTAGTACATGTAATAAACAGTATAACACGATTGAAAAAATACATATTTTTCAAACTAAAAAATAGAATACAATTATATAATAATATGTAACAAAAATTATACATATAATTATTTATTATATATATATATATAATATGAATGTCCGAATGCCTTCAATATAATTATTATATAAATTTATATACAAATCTGTATAATCTGTATATATGTATTTTTTTAATGCCGATACCTATAACGCCAATACCTATAATTGAAATTAAAATAATTCAATAACAACTAAATATATTTAATAATAATAGTAATAATACCCTTAAGAAAAATATTATATATATTATTATTGTTATTATTATTGAGGTATTAGAAAGTGTTGTGACCGTAAAAAAAATTATATAAAATTGAGAGTAAAGTAAAGTTTTCACCACAGATATACTGTACTTTTTCTGTACCACAATAATAGGCAAACTTTTTTTTTAAATAATTTTATTTCTTTAGCTTTTTTTTAATGTAATTTCACTACAACATTGAGAGAAAAAGTTTTTTTCTTCAAATTTTATTTTCCCATTAAATGCTTCATTCATTCAATGAGAAGTACATTAACTTAACTTAAAGTACATTAACTTTTTCTACTCCTCTGTTGTGTTGTTATGATTATTATTATATAATTTCAAAGAATGTATGAATGAATGACTTGTTTTTTTATTACATTTTACTTTTCATTTTTTATATTTAAAATTTTATTTAAATATATATTTTCATTCAAAAAAAATGGACACGA
Organism: Dissorhina ornata; assembly: GCA_034695265.1. Lineage (NCBI taxonomy): Eukaryota > Metazoa > Arthropoda > Arachnida > Sarcoptiformes > Oppiidae > Dissorhina > Dissorhina ornata. The sequence continues at coordinate 6,758 of JAQIWK010001088.1, read as the reverse complement.
ATTGGCCGACAAATAAACGCTATATTATTATTATTAATACATGTATTTAAGTAAATAATATAAGGATCGCTTGTTAACGATATTACAACACATTTGAAGTCGTTATAAAATAATAATAATATATTTTATATGTATTATTAGACAACCAAATAAATAGTTGGTTACCTTTTTTATAGTTACCTTTATATATATAATATAATATATTCCTCTTATACTAACGAAACTATAAGTTGTATAATAAGTTGTCATTAAAAAAAATCTCCCAAAAAATAAAAACACTTATAAACAGGAAATTTGTTATTATCTTATAATATACTTGATTCAGTTATATAATATATAACATACACTATAAATATATATATTATATGTATTTTATATATAAATATATTTTTGTCATAATTTTTAATCTCGTTTTAGCCGTTTGTATAATTAAAACTATTCTTGTATTAAGTGATTTAAATAATAAATAATAGTTATTAAAAAAAATATAGTTAATTTAATAATTATACCTAATAAATGTATATAATATTTATATATTCTGGTCATAGAATATATATACCATTTATTTATATATATTTGTATTCAAAAAAATTGTTTTTTTCTTTTATTGTTATAGACATGTATTTTAAGGACCAAATAAAAAAAGATATATAAAAACGCTGTTAAACTAATTAATTATTTATAAACTTAAATAAATAATGAATTCAAATCACATAAACAGTTGAAACAATAAAACAAACCATTATTTGCTACTTATTTTTTATTTGTCTAATCATTAATTGTACGGTACTTTTTGGGTGACAGTAAAGAGAGAGAGAGAGAGAGAGAGAGAGAGAGAGAGAGAGAGAGAGAGAGAGAGAGAGTATAAAGTGGCCACAAATAAAGTAAGTAAAAGTGTTTTTACATATAATTAGATTTCTACGGAAATAAACGGTAACTTTTAGTCCATTGTATTGTATTGTAATTGTATTACACATTGCATTGTATATAAACGATAACCAGGTTAATTAAGACAAAACACGTATGCTATAAGTATTTTTATATAAGATGACCTGGGTAATTATGAATGTTAAATGATTTGAAAAGCTGGATTCAACTTTTTAAAACAATTTTGTATAAACTAGTATATAATAGTTTTAAACAATTAAAATAATTTTCAAAAAACAATTTAAATAACAAGTAATTTAAATAATAAGACTTTAATATTTAAATATACAGTGTTTGACATCATTCTCACCTCTAATGTTACAATAAATACAATTATATTATTATTTAATTAAAATATTTTTTTTCATACATTTATTTGAGTCTTATATTTCTCACTCAACGCCGACAGCACTGAACCACAGGAAAAAGATTATCGTTAGGAAAAAGATAGAGAAAATTGAAATACAAATAAAAATCAAATTAAATATACATTTTCGGTAAATGGTTTATAGATGTATATACACTGTGTGTATATATAATATACTTTTATGGGTAAAATAAATAAACCCCCCAAAAATATAGCCCTAAAATTTAAGTATATTATAAATGTATTTCACTTATATATTAGTAGTAGAAATGGAATTTTATATCATTTTTTTGGGTGAAAATTATATAATTTTCCACTTAAATGACTGATTGTTGACCCTATATCTGGCTATGAACTAGGTATTAAAAAGTGTTTTTTGGTCCAAAACTTATAAATATATTTTTTATTTTGATGGAAATGTAATTGTGATGAGAGAGAGAGAGAGAGAGAGAGAGAGAGAGAGAGAGAGAGTTTAGATTATATGCATTATTTATGAAACGAGATGTGCCTAACGCTGTGGTTTTTTCATATATAAGGTGCGCCCATAACTTTGATATATAAAAATTATATAATATTTGTTGGATTATTATTATTAAATAGCTTTTTATGAATACATATTTCATGATAAGAGTAGTATATACACACAACATAACTTATACTGTTGAAAAAATTGTTTGAATTTGTTGTCTATTGATAAAAAAGGTTTGAAATATTTTTCTCTCTCTTATTTTTTTTTTGCTTCAATCCTATCATAACTATTGAAGTATTGAATATGAAAAATATGATACTAAAGAGAGTTTTCTCACCAAAAAGCCAAAGAAATATTATGAAGAAAGAAAGAAAAAAAGAAAGAAAGAAAGAGAGAGAGAGAGAGAGAGAGAAAATTAATTCAATTTTCTATTTGCAATGTAAGCGAAAGTAATGAAAAAACAAAATTTTCTATTTCTATGGGAATTGTAGAGAAAATTATAATTTTTTCAAACAAATATTTAATAATAAATTAATTTAAAGTTTTTTTTATGGATTAAATATAGATATAAGAGAAATAATATGTTTGAATGAAATAGATGTGTGAGAAATGTGTTATGAATGAAATATATTGTTTAAATTTTGTATTAAATAATAAATTTAAAAAAACACACACAAACTTTGCTTACGATATGTATTTATATTTAGTGTGTATAACAGAAACGCATCGTTAGATAAGATTATAATATTATTGAGAAAAAAAGTTTTTAATTGCATTTTTATTAAAAACACTTCTTTTCTTTGCTTAACATTTGTGTCTCAACTATTCATTACACGACTACTTAATACAGGATTAAAAAAATAATTTATATTTTTAATTTAAATAATTTTGTGCCCAAAACAATGGCTTTGTTTAATGGCTTTATTTTTAGTGTTTTAATTATATTCTGTATCAGAATATAGACATTTTAAAAAATAAATATAAATCTCTATAACAATTTGGATGGGATTTAATAATCCAAACACAAAAGGTATTAATACTTTGTGTTTTCAAATATATATGTATTAGTATTTAATACGATATATGTTTTTTTTCTCACATACTATTTATGCAAACAATTTTAAAATAGCAGTTAAAAAAACAATAGAAATCTATACAATTGTTTTATAATAGTAATAATACATTGTGTTTAATACAAAGTTTTATATTTGAGATTTCATTAAAACAGTTGTCAAATACAAACACACAGTTTTTAAACATTGTGTTAAACATGTGGTATTAAAATTAATTTATTTGTATAATATTGTATATATTTTTAAAATTAGTTTTTTTTGAAATGAAAACAAGTTTAGTGTAAAAATATAAGTTTTTAAAATGAATTTTGAATGTAATATAAATGCCTTCTGTAGTCGACTTATCTATTGATAAATAAAAATATGTAAAAATTAATTTGAATACAAATATTAATATAAATGCATTGAATGTATGAATGAATACAAAATTTTTAATGTCAAGAATATTAAGCATTTTGTTAAACACAAGTTAAATGTTAAAAAAATATTTTTCGTTCAATACTAGTCTGTATGTGTGTGTGTTTTGAATAGCTTTTTGATTGTATTATAATTTTATTTTTGTTATTAATAGTAATAATAATTGTATGTATTGTTTGTCAAAGAGGTTTTTGTGAGTCTCACGTAATAATAATAATAATAATGATATAATGGATAGCATTTAATAAATTATTATATATTTTGGTTGTTAGGGCGATGGTAACTGTGCGTCTAATCAAAACATTTAATATTATTCTCGGTTTAAGTCTATAATTATTTTTTCTCTTCTCTCCATTTATGACCATTAAGTGCTTCTTCCTCTTCACAGGAACCGCTCCTTCAGTATAACAAAGTGTTTTCTTCTTCACTGTATTCTTCGTAGGTCTACAGCACTGTAAGGATCACAACAAACACCTAAGCTTTGGAACGACTGTAAGTTAGGCCCAGAATATCATTATTTTATAATTTTATAATACATTTGCCGCTTATATATTCTCGGGCACATCCCTCACCGCACACTCCATTATAAACTCATTCAATATTATGTTATTCTAATGCACTAAATATATGCAACAATTTTTTTTAATATTTCAAATTTAGATAAAATAGTTTTTTCTCTTTTGTAAAAAGCTATGCATAGATATGGGAGAGAGAGACAGGTGGGAGAGAAGTTTTTGCACGAGTCTCACCACTAGGTCTATGGCTATGGAGTAGTAGTATAGTAATAGTAGTTTGCAAATTGCAATTGTAGTAGTTGTTAGAGTAGTGAGAGGTAGTGTAGCCGGTCTTGAATAACCTTATAATACATTACATAAAAGTTATACAACAAACTCGACTGCACGCTCTCTCTCTCTCTCTCTCTCTCGTAGTCAAAGAACTAGAGATCCGTTTGGTTATAGTGGTAGTCAACTGGCGTATTGACTACTCTCCGGGGTTGTGTCAGTCAGTTGTAGTGTGCGTTCGGCGCCAGTAGTCGAGAGAGAGAACCGAAGAGAGAAGCACTGGTTGAGCACTACTACACACAACAGATTGTAGACATACATACGAAAGTAGTCGAAGATTCGTATAAAACTTTTCGAGTTTTTAAGGTAACAATCGTTTCGCTTCCGCCCTTTGGCTCACAACATATACACATCGACTCGAGTCGAGTGCAGCGAAAAAAAACTCCAGTTTTCTCGTCAGTTGTGTTGAGGTTGCGGTTGAGTGAAGAGTGGTTGCGCTCTTCGAACCATTTGATATCTGCTCTCTCGCTGTATACACAACACTACCATTCCTTAACTGCCAGTCAGTCCTCTCTGAGCCATTGTATGGTTCAAGTCGTGAGTGAATACTACAACAAATAGTGAATATACCATACATTCTCTCCCGATATATATCTTTTTCTCTCTCTTTTCAAAAAACATTGCTTTTTTGATTTGAAGTGTATTTCAAATATTATTATCACTCGATTGCAGAGTGAATGGTTGAGAGAGAAAGTTCACAAAACACTGCAAACACTTCTTATTATTCTTCTTGTTCTTCGTGGCTGAAGAGTACACACACATAGAGTCAGTCAGTGTTTACTCACTCTTCGCTCACGCAATGCAACAACGATTGCATAAAATGAATGCCAATACATCTTCACTACTTCAACAACACAATCGCCAAATAAAACTTCAATTTAGTCGACTTTTTCAGTGAAAAAAAATCAATTATTATAATATAATTTTCTACTCTAGAGTCTAGACCTTCATCTTCAACAACAACTATTAATATTGCTTCTTCTTCTTCGTTCTTCACCCAACTCTTTGCTATAAAACAAAATTTTTTATACAATTTGTGCGAATAATTGCCTGAAAACTAAATTTTCTAATTAAAACGATAACAAGAAAATTTTTGTTTACATTTATATCGACACAAAAAAAGTTAATTTTTTTGCAAAAGTTTTATAATTGAATAATAATAAGAAGAAAAAACGATAATTAATTCAACAAATGCCTACACTTTTAACTTGAAAAACAAAATTACCAATACTTTTGAAGTATTAATAATTAAGTCAATGAAAAGAAGAATTGATAATTATTTTTGTGTCAATGAATGACTGAATATGTATTGTGAATGAGAAAGAGAAGTGAAAGAAGCAAAAGAAGAAAAACAACAACTTTTTCTTCCAATTATTGAATATATGATAAGTTTTTTGTTGTAAAAAAAGTTTTTTGTTTGAAAGTCATTACTGACATCGCAAGAGCTGGAAGATTATGGAATGGATAACATATAGTTGGCTGTCATGTTGTGCGAGCGCCCCGTCGGTGGCCGCCCTATCCGTATGGGTATTATTCATATTTCATACGTATCGGCGTCGGTGGCGGACAATGGATATATTTTTGCTGACAATAGCGCTGCAGGAGATTCCCAACTCGTTGTGCGCCTTTGGTTTTGCCGTACACACAGTCATCCGTAGCCGCAGCGAGACTTCGTGCCAATTGATCGTATGGGGTCTGACCACCACTCGGGTGTTCCAGTTGACCACATTGGCCTCACTAGCCTTTGACCGGGCCCTCACACTCAAGTGGCCGTACAAATACCGCTTTTCTGTACGTCACAGCCAAATACGATACCATATAGTGGTGTTGGGCGTCATATCATCATTGGTGGGAATCGCCGGTCTGTTCGCGCGACTCCCTTACGCCGACTTTCGCGACCGACTTGTCTCCCATCATAGCTCTGCCATTATTAACGCCACCGATAGTTACAACTCATTAAACAAAACAATGAATAGTTTTTACTGTACTTTACATCCGCTTTCGTGGGACTTTCGCTACGATGTGTTTATATCAACACTTTATGCCGTATTGACGTTAATTACACTCATTTGTACGCTTTATATTGAAATCAATCGATATAGAGGGCCCCAACCGGCCAACATATCCCGTACCAATTCGCGCATCTCATCGCTCGGCAATCTATGTCCCGATCACTTAACCACTATATCAACCGGTGGTAGTGGCGATCCGTTGGCCAGATGTGAAAGTTATCGTACACTTTACGGCTTTAACCCAACGGCCAAACACGGGTCAATCAACAAAAAGATTTTGGACGACCAGCGGGCCTTTGACCTAAGGTGGCCGCCAGTGATAGGCGCGCTCGCCCTTTGCTATGCCTTAAATCACGGCCCATATTTGGTAAGCAAATTATTATCAAACAATTTTTTTGTCTAATCTTTTAATTTCCACAAAATATTTATTTTTTAACTTAAGTTTTTTGCAAAAAACGTATAAAATTTTTTATCTCTATTAACAAACCGTATATTTATGATTATGATTATTACCCAAAACTTTTAATATCGTTAACGTATACCAACTTATTTTGGAGATAAATTGCCGGTTCTTTAGATATACAGTGAGGGAGAGAGAGAGAGAGAGAGAGAGAGAGAGAGAGAGAGAGAGAGAGAGAGAGAGAGAGACTA
>JAQIWK010001087.1:0-11793 GCA_034695265.1 Dissorhina ornata | reverse complement strand
CCGCCGTTATAACTAAATCAGATTTTAAAAACTTTTGGATACCAGACGTATTCGTTTTTATTATTTATAAATTATAAATCTAATTATAAACTTTATAAAACCTATTGTTTTTTAATAGACAATTATGACAAATGCTAAAACAGACAAAGGTCAGCAGGATACTCTGGTGTTGAAAATTAAAAAATACCCAAATCATTGCTATTTACAATTATTATTAAAGTAAATAAATTTAAATAACTTTATTTAATTTATAATGATTATCTGTATAACTATAATATACAGAAATGCAGCGATAGTGAGCTGTCCAATGGATTTCTATGAATACCCTAAAGAGACCATTTATTGTCGCATTGATTTCAGAAGTCGTATGTATTTATAATATATTTATAATATAATGTATATTTAAATGCCAACCATATTAATATTGTCTTATATTACATCAAGTTTCACATCAAGTGAAGAAAATTAATTATAAATGGGATATTCAGTCGGCGTTAACTTTGAATCCTGATTTAAAGCTATTGCAACACTCTTTAAATATTAATACTCAATCTTTTGATAAATCAACATTTGCTGGTATCATTATTACATTTAAATAAACCATGCTCAATTAATTATTTAAAAAATTTAAATAATCTAGGAAACTATTCGATTGTCCAAGCTACATTTAAATTTCGACGACAATTGCTTAACAAACTATCAGCCGTTTACTTTCCAAGTCTTTTGATTGTGATCATGAGTTGGTTATCATTTTGGTATTAAACTTTTAATTACGTTAATTAATTACATCGTTAGGTTATTATTAATTATATTACTGTTTAAAAAAAATTAGGATAGCTCTAGATTCAATCCCGGGTCGGGTAACGCTGTGTGTAATGTGTTTGCTTGCAATCAGCGCTCAGTCTGTTAGTGTTCGACAAGATTTGCCACGACTTTCATACATAACTGTAAGAAACCTTTCATTTGAATTTAATTTAAATACAATTTATAATTAAATAAATTTTTATCTATAAATTTTACAGTTGATTGACGTCTGGTTATTGGTATTTATTATACAATACTTTAAAAGTTTTGTTGAAATAAACTATTTTAATTTATTCAAAGGTATGTCAAGTGTTTATATTTGGTTCGCTGTTTGAGTATATAATTATAAAATACATTGAATGGCGACATGAAAAGCCTTCAGAAGACCAGGATGATAATGACAATGACCATAAACAAACACAATTGGATGAAATAAAACAAAAACAATTAATTAGTAATGTAAATTATATGAATTCATATTTTTACTACACTTCACCACAATATCCATTGGTTTGTATTAATTATATTAGTAATATAATATAAATTAATATTAAAATATTTTGCAAAAAAAATATCTTGCTACAATTAACTAATAAATAGGTGCCAGGTTATACGCAACCATTAATACAAAACATACGCAAACAAATCCAATTATACAGATTTCAATCAAATAGTAATGCATTGGGATTTAAACAATCATCAAGCATAAATATGCCTGGTCGTAAACACACTCATTTGACACATTATCTTAGTCAAATAAAAGTTGATGATGGTAATCAAAAGAAAATGCCCTGGTCCATATTTGTTGACCGTGTTTCAAGAGTTGCTTTTCCATTAAGTTTTTGTTTGTTTGGCTTAATTTATTGGTCAATATTAATGACCATTTAATTTTTTATAAAGTAAATAAAGTTATCTTGTTTAAAAAAATTAAATTATAATAAATAAAGCACTAAAATAAATATTTCAATGTATTTACAATGTTTAATCTAGTTGTTTTTTTATTTGGCTTAAAAATTATGCAAACATAAATATATTATGCAAGTATATTATAAACTTTTATTTTTTAAATGTATTTCACAATTAAACATATTAATAAATGCTATTATAATTAATAATTACAATATATTTTTTTATCAATAATTATAATTATCGTAATATAAATGGGAAAACAATTGGATATAATATATATTAAAAGTTTTTAAAATTAATAAAATATAATTAATTTGAAATAAAACATTTGAAAAGTTTTATATCTGGAGTATACAAGTTTTTTTTAAATTTATAATAATTTTTTACTTTTAAAACTGTTTATAACAATGTCTAACAATAATAACTAAATACCATTTGTTTGTTTAACTTGTCTTATATTAATTTTTTTGTTTTGTTTTTTACAATAATTAATATAAACATTTGTAGTAAATAAGGCATTAAGTTGTTTTTTTGTTTTTAATTTCTATAAGAAATTTTTTGATTTTAATTTATTTACAACTTTTTAAACTATTAACTTAAAATGTATCAATATAAACTATTAACAATTAAACATAATTATTATTATAATAATAAATAGTTATATTCACAAATTCAATCTTATAAACTTTTTTGTTTTGTTTAAAACTCTTATAATAAATGTATTTTTAATTGCATTTCAATCATTACAACTGTAAAAAAGAGTCCGATTTCTTACCCAAATTGTGTTCACAAATATTGGTTTTTTTGTTTTGTAACTAATTTTTTTAATAGTAAAAATCACTATTTTGTTGGAATTTTGTTTATATTAATACCAAATATATTATTAATATTATAATTAATTTATAAATTATCTTAAAATTTAAGATATTTTTTTTGTTTAAAGTGAAAAGTTTTTCTTCAATGATTTGAAGTATTTCGCAAATGCTATCAAATATAGCATTATTCCGCTCATAGCTATCATACAACCTATGAATGAATAAAATTAAAAATATATTGTTTTTGTTAATCATTTGATTTTCAAATTATTTTAAATATTTTGTTTAAAAATATATGCTTTATATTATGCAATATAAACTAAATTTTATTTTTAATTATTATGCAATTTTTGAATAACTATTATAGTAAACAATTTTTTATAATTAATTTTCTAAAAAATTAATTTTATAAAAATAATTTATTTTTCAAAAATGTTTATTTTATTAATATTTTAAATATTCACGTGATGATGAAATATTCAATTAAAAAATAATTAAAATGTTTATTTTAATATAAATTTTTAATGTTTTTAAAAGGTTAGACTTTGTTGGCAATCAATCAATTCAAATAAAATTAAATAAAGTGTTTTGCCAAACAAATTACAAACACAATATTGTTTGGATGTTTAAAAATTGCTTAATTTGTTTGTTAATTGTATTTAATTTAAAATAAATACATTTATATCTTAATATTAAATTACTTTTTTACGTTAATATAAATTAGTATTAGACTTTAAATTAAAAATAGTATAAATATTTAATATATATAAATTATTATTAAAAATAATTTTAAAATTTAATAATTGTTTATGCCAAAAAACAAACTACCTTGTGCATAATATTTTAATTTGAAAAATTATTTAAATCTAAAAATAAATTAAAATTATAACTTTATATAAAATATTTTTTAATATTAAAACTTTGCCAACGAAAATCTGGGCTAACTTATTAATTAAACATATTTATATATCTAATTTAGTTATAAGTTTTAAAATTATAAATTTAATTAAAAAATAAAATTTATAATCAGAAATAAAATTATGAAAAATAATCTTTTATCTTAAATGTCTTGTAATTGAATATAAAATACTAATCTATTTTTAAACTCTAAAAAATACATTATATATACATTTGAGTTCAAGAGTTTTCATTGAGGACTTAAAATAATGAGTTGCATAACAATTAGAGATTAAAAAACAACAAAATTCAAGTGAAATACTCTCAAAACAATTTAATGAATGAGTGTTTTTCTAAACATTTCAAAGCATTGGTAAAGCATTATTTATATTGAAAACAAATTTACTTTTAATTATTTTTTGAAAAAAGTAAAACAAAATGAGACAAACCTGCCACATAGAATCCCGGGTCATATGATCCCGATATGTCGTATAACCAACCTTTTAAATATTTATTTAAAGTTTAAATTAATTATTTGATATAAATTGAGTGTAAATACCGATAATGGGAGGTCCGATAAAAGAGGCGACCCCTTGAAAGAGTAGTAATATTCCGAAAGCATTCGTTAATTTCTCGATTCCTAACAAATCGACCAAAATTACAGACGTAAGGCTCACATAAGTTCCTGTTTTGCATATTTTTAAGTTAAAGAAATATTTAATACAAAAATAATAACTAAAAACAAAAATAAAATATATATAGAATTACCACAAGATATGCCAAAAACAACACAAAAGATTGTCATTAGAGAGTGAGTTCTGGCTAATGAACTAAACATAGTGGCCACACCACACACAGTCAGACTAGCGCTGTACAGCCACAATCGGTTCACAAATGAATGGTCAGACAGATATCCAAACACAAGTCGACCAATTGTGGACGCGATGCCAATCACTGATATGAAGAATCCTGATTCTTCTTCGGAAGCTATACCTAAACCAACCACTCGATCCTGAATTGATTCACATTATAATTAATCATCAATTAATAGTTTGATAGTTAAGATGCGAGACATACCTTGATATAAATGTGAGGAACAAAGAAACCAATAGATGTGAGAAAGTTAGAGACGGCGAACAATAAGAATATAGCATTTCTAAGGAGAGCGAAGTCTAACATTTCGTTAAATGTGTCAATCATTTCTTGGGAACAGTGCAGACAACGGAAGAGAAGGCATTGGCTTTTGGCCGACTTTTTGGGCGCTTGGATTAGATCAGGATTGGACCGGTAATGCGGAATGTTTAGTAGACTTCCGCTGTAAAAAATGTCCTTTCGGTACAAAACGCCGGGTGAGAGGGAACAGGAACGGCGTCTTTCGGTGTCAGGCGTTTCCTTAGTGTTTTGCTGATCAGTAGTGCAAACCTGTACTGAACTCAAACTCGTGGCGTTTTGTATAAAACTTTCGCTAATATTATCTGTAGTTTGGCTTTCATTGACTTTGTTAACCGAAAATGAATGTCTGGCCGGACGTCTTAGCTCATCGACTGCTTCGTGCAAATTGTTGGCTAAACTTATGCATTCATTCTTCAAATTATTGTCAACTTTATCGCTATATTTGTCCAGATCTTCATCTTCTTCTTCGATACTAGCCGTTACATTGATCTCACATAACATCGGCCTTACTTTAAATGTATCCGATGTGGACAGAGAGTGAGTGACTATATCTTTAAGTGGTTTAGTCATTTCGGCCGCTTCTTTATCATCACAGTCTTCGTAATTATCATCGAGTGGTCGGAAAAGGGCTCCAAAAACACAACAGTTAAGAGTGAGTCCTGAAACTATTAGCATCGCTCCCTTCCAACCATAAAACACTATTAACCACTCAATCAGTGGCGCCAACACTGCGCTACCGATGCCTTTGAGTGTTATAGATATAACGTTTATATAAAATAAAATTAAAAGTAAAAACAATAAATGGATAAATACCTGATCCACACACAGCGATTCCGGTGGCAAAAGCCCTCCTCTTCTCGAAATAACAGCTCACACTAAGAAAAGTTGGTTTCAATGCTAAACAAAATTTCTTCAATAAACTTTTGTTTACCTGACAATTGCTGGCAAATACCTAAATAAATAATATTTTTAATTAAAAATTAAATCATTACACAATTAAAACTTTAATAAATAGCAAGTTTTAAAAAAAACTTACATTAATCCAAAGCCGAAACCAGTGCAAACACCGATTGTAAAGTATAATGTAATCACATTGGGCGCAACCAAACTTAACAAGAAGCCAATGCTGGCAAAAAATGCACCAATAATGGTCACAACGCGGCACCCGTACTTGTTTGTCAGTGCACTGGCTATCGGACCTGTTTGTTGAAAATTTATAAATTTAATTAAATGAACTTCAAATAAAATATAATACATTACTGAATTAAGTTGCAAAATAATACTTTCCGACACAATAGGTTGTTCCGGTCATAATGGAGGCGACCCACGATGTCATGGCATTACTTGTGCCATAATATCTAAGAATTTCGTAATAAAATATACCAAAAGTATAGGTCACGCCGTCGGCGATCACGTGAATCATAAAACTTGCAAACACGACAACCCAACCCCAGCCCCCATCTGGACATTTGGGTTCACGGCTTGAGTGCACTTTAATACCAGACATTTTGAACGAAAATCAGATCCAATTGATATACCATTAATGTATGGATCAATTGTTAATTGAAAAAAGTGATCAATTGCTTCCACAAAATGCAATTAAAACCTTAAAGTAAATTTGGTTTAAAGTTAAAGTATTGGTTAAATAAACTATAAGACTATACTTACAATTAAAATCGTATCAATTTGATACACAAAAATGAAATAATATGTTATTTCAAGTAAAACTTGAAAATAAATTTAATAATAAACTTTTGTCTGCAATTGGTTGAAGACCATAAGAGAAGGCACATTATATTTAATTATATCTATTTATAATTAATTTAAAAGCAAATTATTTGTTTTAATTAAGTTAGAAGTTTCCAGTAAATGGATCCTAATTATCATAATCTTGTTTTTCCACCAATTTATATGCAAACCATTTAATATACGGCAACAAAATTGATTGGCTTTTATATACTGAAAGTAAAAACATTTATTATAAAAATTAATTATTTTTATAAAATAAATTAATATTATGCTATTATTTATAAAAATATAATATTTAACAAAAACTTTTAAACTATAAATAAAAATGCAATTATATTTAATAATAAACTATAATATTCTGTAAAGTAATTACTTTTTAGTCATTTTTAAATTAACTTTATTTTATATATTTATATCCCATTAAATAGAGAAATATAATTAATTAATTAAAAATTGATTTCATTTGCCTAATACTAGAGATTAAAAAATTTATTTAACACTAAAATCGTGATATAATTAAATAAAAATAAAAATTTAAATGAAATTCTGTGCTCACGTTATGGTTAAAATAAAAGTCAAAAGTGAAATGCTATGCAAAAATCGCCCCCCAATTCACGTTTCCTTTCAAAACACTTACATTTTTAGTATTGAATTCAATATAGACTTCACATTTAAATGACAGAAAAGCGATGTATAATATAAATTAGTCAGCGATTTAAGCCATCGTTTTATTTTAATTATTAATACAAATATTATGTAATAATTTGTTTTGAATTTACAAACAAAGAGCTGATGACAGTCTTGTGGTCGAAATTAATCGATAATATTAAGCGATTTTTGTTGACAACCAAAACATTGAAAATTGCCATTAAATTTTTGATTTACAATAAAATCATTTCATATAAAATATATATTAATAATAATCAATACTTTACTTATTCATTAGACAATAAAGTTTGAAATGTTAATTGGTTTTCACGTATGAATTGCATTGAAATTTGCTTTTATAATTGACGACCAATTTGTATTCACATACATATGTTGGCCGATGTTTTCTGTAGTTAATATAAACTTGTTTTTGGAGTAAATAAATACGTTTTGTGCAGAATATTCACAGAATATTATTATGATTTTAATATAATTAGTAATGAAAAGTTCATTTAAATCCAAGGTTAGAGTCAGACAGTGATCATAAAGAGCTAAAAAGAGCGCATAGAAACACAGAGTGGGATGTCATCTCATCTCTTATTTAGCTCCCATTCCTATTCCTCTCTCATACTCTCCCATAGTATATATAATATATCCAAGCGTTTAGTGCATCACTCGATCACTCTCTGCTCAGCTGACTATTGAGTGTTTTTGTGCCAAAAAATGTCTTTTGTTTGCAATGCAAGAGCACTGATAGTAGCGATACCACTGAGCAGTTGCGATGTTTGGCAATGTGATGGTTAGGTTCAGACGTTTAGATCGATATAATTTCAAACAAAATTCAAAACATTTCAAACACGATATCAAAACAATCAAAAAAATATTTCAAAAAACTTCAATAAGTTTACTATTTTGTTTTTGATGGTATTTATAGTCATTTAAGTCAATGAAAAGGATGATTTAGTAAGAGATCAGCAAAAATGTTAATCATATTTGTTTAAATATTTAACAAAATATTTAACAAAAACATTACATTTTTATCGTTCAAACAAATATTTATTTTTTGTATAAAATCTCAAATTTAAACAATTTTTTATATATAAATCCTATTATAGTGTGTAAGAAAAATATTATTTTAATCGTTTGATTGATTACTTAACAAATTATAAAATAAATTTCTATATAATTTTCATTGAAATTTAATATGCATTTGGGTTTGAATTATAATATATAACAAAATCCTAATAAACTGCACTCAACATACATACATACAAAATAACAAAAAAAAACATTGATAATATAGTTAATAAAAAACATGATTATTACTAAATTATAATTAAAAAATTAGATCCCAATGTATGGCACCATTTATTTGACACCTAATACATGATTAGATTTGTAAACAACAATTGAGTGGCAGTAGTATTATATATTGCAAACACTTATTGCTATTATTATTCTAGTTGTATGAGAATCTGCTCGTCATCTACAGTGTCACCAGTTTTACAGTTAATGGCTTTGATTCGTCCCGCAGTACTCACTGTTAAACTGTTCTGCATTTTCATCGCTTCAATCACACAAACCTCTTGTCCTTCAGAAACCTTTTTTATTGAATTTTAAAACAATTAATATATCGTATAAAAACAAATCATTGAAAAATTGATAATTTAAAACATAAAATTCATACCAAATCTCCAACAGAACACGAAACAGATTTGACTAATCCAGGCATTGGAGACTTTAATGTTTTGCTAACATCTGGTTTGGGTTTATCTGGAATTAATTTGTAATAATTGGACACCTTATTGCTCATCACTTGAATGTCATACTAAAAAATCAATAGGAATTTAAGCAAACAATTAATATAACAAATCAAAACAATTTCCAACAAAACAACAAATCATACAATAGTTCCCTCGTATTGCAGACGCATTTTGCCGGTTGCGTCCATTGATATCAATTGAATTAAATGCAAATCATTATTAATGTTAAATTCAATTGCAGACGAAGTCATTAAAAATTCATTGTCCAGTTCAATGCGATTGTCGTTGACGTCTATAGTATAGACATTATCTTTAATCGTTAGATTTAATGGTAAAACCGTTTGTCCGCCGCCGATGTCAATCACTAATTGATAGTCAAGAGTGGCGTTATGTAGTGATTCATCGGTGGTAATAGTATTGAGGAAATGCATGGCTCTAACGCTATCCTTAACAAAGACGGCGGCGGCCATCGCCGACACTAATCGCGTTGTTTCGGGTGTTAGCGATTTGCCTTTGAAACCGTCGGGATATGTTTCTTGTAAATAGTTTGTACTTATATTTCCCGAAACAAACTTCTCTTCAGTCATTATATCTCTTAAAAGCGGAATGTTATGCGTTAGTCCTCGTATGACATACGCGTCCAACGCATTGGTCATTGTTTTAAGCGCTTGTGTCCTATCCTTTCCATACGAAACTAATTTACAAATGAGTGGATCATAATATATGCTAATCTCTGAGCCCTCTTTAACGCCACTATCGCACCGGACGTTATCGATATGTAACGGCTCTTTGTATTTAGTGAGTCTTCCAACGGATGGCAAACCAAAACTCTTGTACGGGTCTTCGGCGTAGATGCGGGACTCGACTGACCAACCCTTAAGTTGAATGTCTTGTTGTTTAAACTTAAGTTTATGTCCTTTGGCTACTCGTATCATCTGATGGACGAGATCTATACCAGTAATGTATTCAGTGATGGGATGTTCCACTTGTAAGCGAGTATTCATTTCGAGAAAATAAAAGTTTTTATGCAAATCGACCAGAAATTCAACGGTTCCGGCAGAATCGTAACCAACATTTTGGGCCAAAGCAACGGCCTGTTCGCCCATTTGTTGTCGTAGTTTTGGGTCCACGAAAACACTGGGCGCCTCTTCAATGACTTTCTGGTTACGGCGTTGTATTGAACACTCCCTTTCATTGAGATATACGGCGTTTTTGTGTTTATCGCAGAGCACTTGTATTTCTATGTGACGCGGGTTTTCAATGAATTTCTCGATCAGTAGGCGGTCGTCACCAAAACTAGACGACGCCTCCATCGATGAGAACCTGAATCCCTCGATGGCTTCCTTATCATTCCAAGCGATTCTCATACCTTTGCCGCCGCCACCGGCCGATGCCTTAATCATAACTGGATAACCAATTTGTTGGGCCAAACGCACACAATCTTCAGGACTCTTAACTATTCCGTCAAAACCAGGAATGGTATGAACGCCCGCTTTTTTGGCTATTATTTTGCTCTCAATTTTGTCTCCCATCGCTCTGATGGCCGCAGAGTTGGGACCAATGAATTCAACGCCAATGTCTGCTAGTTTTTGAGCAAAATCTGTATTTTCCGATAGGAATCCATATCCAGGATGTACTGCTTGAGCGCCACTCTTATTGATTACATCGAGAATGGCGTCGACGTTGAGGTAACTGTCTTTAGATGCGGCGCTTCCGACACAATAAGACTCATCAGCCGTCAGCACATGAAGAGCTGTTGAGTCGATATCGCTATGAATGGCAACACTTTTGATACCCATTTGTCGACATGTCTTCATCACTCGACACGCGATTTCGCCTCTGTTTGCGACCAATATTTTGTCAAATTTCTGCACAAAAAACAAACCATTCATTAGACACACCATTGCATTGCATTTAATGCCACAATTCAGACAATTGTCTAAATGGACGGTAACTTAAAATTTTATTACCGATTCTTTTGGATCTAAATTATCTGCAAAATAAATGGATTGTTTGCCAAAATGTCTTCTATTGGTTCCATTGGTTGTGATAATTGCCACACATTTATCGGACAATTTCTGGACATAAGATTAAGACAAAAGGTATGACCATTAGGTGACAATCAATAGACTTCAATCTTCAGTCTTAATATTTACCGAAAATGAGCGCAACTTTTGGCCAAAAGTCCTGTTTGTGGTCAACAAGTGATACATTATTGTGAATATAAATTATATTCAAAATTAATTATAAATATATTATTAATTTATAGAAAAAATTAGTTTTAA
This sequence comes from Dissorhina ornata, assembly GCA_034695265.1. Taxonomy (NCBI): domain Eukaryota; kingdom Metazoa; phylum Arthropoda; class Arachnida; order Sarcoptiformes; family Oppiidae; genus Dissorhina; species Dissorhina ornata. Next base: position 750 of record JAQIWK010001087.1, on the reverse strand, counting down.
TTATAATAAGATTGTAAGCAATGATATGAATTGCAAATATATAACAAAATATACATAAATTATATTTAATTAACAAAACAATTGATTACTAAATAAGTTGTAAAAAATTGTTTAGAATTTTATATTAAAAAATATTCAGCACTTTGTTTATGCATTTCATACGCCAAAAGGGCTCAACTCGAGTTGTGCCATTTTTCCGTTTAAATTATTCTATAAACTTGGTAACTTTATTTAACTATACAATTAATATACTAATTTTGATAAGTTTATTAATGCATTATAGATTATATAATTAATTTATATTTACATATACTATATACATGTTTAATTATATTACAAATACCAAGTTTATTTGGTTTATATTGGAATATAAACTTTATTTAAATTGGTCAAGGTCCTAGATTCTAGGTATATAATAATTATTATTACTGTATCATATTGTGCAATATACATTTTGTTTATATTAAATGAGATAGCTTACTGAATAGAGTGGAATATATTATATAATCATTTGAATCTTTAGTTGCTAGTTACTTTATTAAATATATTATAAATTTTAATTGCCTAATTAGTATCTAGCTGCCAGATTCTAGCACATTTGAAATGCATTTATGGATGTATTTACTAAAATTATATTTAATTAAGTTGTTTTAAATTTTAAAATTATAATATTTGTCAACAAAAAATGTTAATTGGTATATTGTTATATTGAGTTAAATAAATTATATGACTAATTTTCAAATAACCAAC
>JAQIWK010001086.1:0-11801 GCA_034695265.1 Dissorhina ornata | reverse complement strand
AGAGAGAGAGAAAAGTGGGAGGAGAGAACTACTTGTTTGACTCGCGCACCTTTATGATGCAATCACATGAAATATATTACATAACTTAAAAATAAAACACAACAAAAGGTTGTGATATTAAAAAATACTATCAAATTAAAAGATAAATTAATTTAATTATCACAATTTAGTGACACGTCTTCACGATATCAGCAATGATTGAATGGGCTTTGGAGACAGCGATGAACGCTATGACACTATTGGTTAACAGAGGCGTTACATCCGACCGATTGGTATGTATAATAAAAGTTATAATTATATTAATATATAAATTAAATGTTATAGTAATTAATAATTTATTAATTAAAAAAAATAGTTGAAACCAAATCTGACACATTCTGGTATATCTCACACCATTTCATTAGTCAATGAATGCAAGTCTATAAACACAACCATTGAGTTATTTACAAGACATACAATCAGTGGCTGTGATTGTGTGAAAGCAATTGAATTGACTCGCCGTACGGCCCCATCAGATGGCCATATATTTAGTGCACTCTTTGATGATAAAGACACCGACTTCTTGATCAAAGTTACCAATCAATCTCTCACTAGAGATATGCGATTGACTTTATTTTACGATAAAGACTATCAGTTTATATTTGGCAAAAGTAGTTCACACGACTTGGATGTCTTGGAAGATAATGGCAATCGTTTGCATTTCTGGTCTCCCAATCAATCTATGGGACAAAAAATGGTTCAAATGGTGGCTAAAGAGGGCGACCCAAGTGATGGTGACAATGCGGTGGCTATTTGTTCCCAAATTAAGTTTACATTCGAAGCTCAAGATACTAGTATTAAAGTTAACGTCAAACAGTTATCTGTAATTAAAAGTTTTAATTTTAATTTAAATCTATTAGCATAATATTTATGTTTAGTTTTAATTAAATATATATCATATTTTAGACGCCAAACGGACAAACATTTGAACTCAGCGTTGGCTGCAATGACAAGATCACTAAACTTAAGGATCAAATCCATGACATAACAAGCTTACCTACCGATAGGCAAAGAATTGTATTCAATGGACAACAACTTATAGACACCAAGACTATCGATGAATATTACAATGAGGGCATACATAACGATTCAATACTTAACTTGTATTCATGTGAATCAAATGAAATGCCACTATTTGTCCGCACTTTGGATAGTGAACCACAATTGGTTATTATTAAGACTAACCACACCGTGGATGAGCTTAAGCGACAACTGGAACCCCTTCTGGATATTCCTATGGATAGACAGAGAATTGTATTCAATAAACACCGACTGATGGACGACAAGACTGTCGATGAATATAAAGATCTGGGAATCAGTGATGAAAAGCAACTTTTGGTGTTCACGTGTCAACCAAATGAGATACCAGTGTTTGTACGATCTATGGTTGGCCACAATCAGACCAATTTGATTAATATAAATGCAGTCAAAGTTATTCAACTTAAACGTCAATTGGTGTCAATTACGGGCATTAGTGCTGATCAACAGGTCATTGTATATCACGGACGACCACTGGCCGACAATGAGACTGTAGATGAATGTCATATCAGCGATGGGTCTAAACTATTTGTATATTCAAGTCAAACGGATGATATGATTACAATATTTGTTAAAATAATGAAACAAACAGTGATTAGTTTACAAACTAAAAAGCAAGCGTCGGTTGAACTGATCCGGGAGTTGATTGAAGACAAAGAAGACATTCCTCAAAGTGAGCAACGACTGATATATAATGGTAAAATACTTGAAGATGGTAATCATATTGAAGATTATAATATCAGTAATGGATCCACATTGAATTTGTTGTATATTATGCGCGGTGGCGCACAACTACTGTTTGGCGGCACACAATCACAACCATTGGATCCACGCATTGGCCAAAGAGGTGTTAAAGGGTTTGGTGCACCCACTAACTCACTCATACCTGAATGGCAACCCTTTACCGCTGATACCACTTACGAGTTTGAGCCCTTTTGTATTGAGTTGTGTCTCAGAAATCAATTAACTGCCAATTCATAAAAGTAATGCTAATTATATGCAATCAAACACTTGTATTAACCAATTGTATTACTAATACAGTGTTAGTAACTATTAGATCTGATTTTGACTACTTTTTTACATAATATATTTAATTGGTTTCCAAATAAGTTTTAAAATTTTATATTTATATTACAATAATTTTATAATTCATTTATAAATCAAAATAAAAGTTTTATTATAAAACTTATTATCAAATATTGAAATAAAATATGTTTGCAAATCAAATGCTTAAAAAAAGGTTTTTAAGTAATTAATTAAACCAAAAATAATAACCAAACTATTGATTCACACAAAACACTACACAATCACTCAAAACAGTGTTCATCTTTGAGCGCCGCGTCGGGCACCACCTCTACCGCCACCTCCTCGACCGCCGCCCCGTTGATTGCCCTGACCTTTGGCTTTAGGCGGCGGCGACTTTGGCCGTAACGATTCAATCCGATCGGTACAGCCGGTCACGCAATCGGCCGGCGAACCAAAATAACCGCAATAAGTATCGCCACTAAAGTTACTATTAGTCAGAGCGGGACCGACGGCTAACCAACCGGGCCTAATGGTCGAGTCGCGGCCCCACACATGCAGCCGTCGGCGACCCAAACAAAAGTGTTCAATAATATGAAAAATTTCTTCGGGCTTTTGAATGGATCCGTATTCAAACTCTTCACTTATTATCAAATCAATGTCTACATTGGCGTGAATGAAGTCGCCATCAGTTGATCGCCTAACGGTTCCCTTAATACCCATCAGACAGTGCTCTTTAGTGCGCTGGAAGAGGGCGTTGTGCTCCAGATTCTTGGAATGTCCGGGAGTTTTCAGGTTTGTCTTAATCCAACAAATGTCTTCACACCGACGGAAACCCCATTTGCGTAGACACTGTCGGCCCAAATCAAGTCCATCACTTGAACCGCACCACAAGAATACAAAGGATCGTTGGGCTGCCACCTCTTCGATGGGCAGCGCCAGTACGTCATCCCACGTACAGAACTCGGTATTTGTGACCCCATGTGTTCGTTGATATTCTTCGAGCGGCGGTTCGACCAGAATTACGTCAAATTTGCACCGCAGGTCACGCAAATCGTACCGACGCAGGTCACACTTTAAATACATGGGCGGTGTGGCCGTCTGGGCAATCAATTCATCCTTCAATCGGATCAGTTCTTTGAGTTTCGGGTACTCTTCGAACCGGTCAGTGAGTCCCACATCGCGTATAAAGTTCTGCGGCCGTTGACCGGTGTCTACAAAGTGTTGACAGTAATCGTTGTGCGGATTAGCCGATTGGGTGCCCTGTTTTGCAATTAATTACAAAAAGTATTTATATGATTTTAACTTACTTTTAAAAAAGTGCTCGAATCGGTATAAGTGGTCATTTCCTCGGTCTTACCGTCCAAGTGGTCATCGGTTGGATCTATTTTTGCTCGTTTTGTCACATCATTGTCACAATCAGCGGTCAACAACTCTTTAGCCGATTGTCTAACGTTACGACAGTCTTCGCCACAATCTTGACCAGCAGTGGTGGCCGTAACTGATGCCTGAGAAGTGCTTACAGTATCACCAATGACTGGCATTTGTTGATCATTGCCACCAACACTACTATCATTACCGGCAATATGTGTTGGATTGGCCGTCGTATTGGCCGCTCGTTCGCTATCGTAACCCAAAACAGTGGCCAACGCGTCAACACCATCCACTCCGAGCTAAAGAAGTGGACATTAATTAAAGATTAGTTGATAATCACTTTCATGTCTTGTGAACCTGTTGGGCCAGTAGTCTACGGCGTCTTTGAGACTTTTCCTGCATTTGTTTAACCAAATTAGGGGCTGAATCCATGGTTTGACCGGTCGTTACGTCTGTCCACCGCCGGTAATGTCTGACCGTAGGGACAGTCTTGAGACGCCGATCGGTGGCCAATAGTTAACTAACAATTTTTCGGCGGACAATGATTTACCGATTGATTTACACAACACGTGTAACAACACAACCAAAACAATCGGTGATTTATCAGTGACCACAATCGGGTGTCCAACCAATGATTAGTCACTAAATACCCGAAATAAATCAATCGGTGTTTAAGTGACTAAACATTTGTTTATTATTTTTTGTAAACAAAATTAAATGTAAATGTAATTTATTTTAACGCGAGTTTGTTATTTACAAATGTGTAACCATAACAACCACTCATTGTATAGTGCTTTGTGTACATAAATCACGTTAAACTTTATAACTAAACCGGATTATAAAGTTATCAATGTTATCTTGGTTATCTTGGATATCTAAAGTTATCATGGTATTTTATACATTTACATTTAAGTTTTAAGTTTTATTTGTAATAAAAAGCGTGCAAAACATGTGAATTGATTTTGTGATTGTAATTAAAATTTAATTATTTAATTAATAAATTATTAATAGTTTTAATTGTGTTTACAAATAGTGATTAAAAATGTTGAGTCAATTAAATAAATTAAAAACTTTGGCTCAAAGTTTGGATAAAATTAAATGTATTTTCAAACAAAATTCAAGTGTTTTGTGTGAAAAAGCGATTGATTGTGAAAATAATGATAATTTTCTGGCAAATGATTTAAATTTATGTAAAACTAGTGCTGAAATCCTAACTAATCAACAAAAATATCCAGAAAAACAAATTACAAAACAATTTAAATGTGATTTTAATAATAAGTGTAATAAAGTTTTTAATTGTAAAATATATTTAAATAAACACATCCGTAGAGTTCATTCAATGGTTAGATATGTTTGCGATTATGGCAGCGATTGTGGCAAACAATTTAAATCCCAAAGCGATGTAATTAGACATAAAAGTTGTGTTCATTTAAATGTAAAAGCATTCAAATGTCGGGAAAAAAATTGTGACAAAAGCTTTAAATCCAAGACTGGTTTAACCGATCACTCGCGCAGACATTTAGCCGATATTAATGCACTTAATATCCCATATATTGACTGCCAATGGACTGATTGTAAATATAAAACACAATTTAAATCCCGACTTCAAGTACATGTCTATAGAGTTCACAAACAATTAAATAAGTTTGATTGCAATTATCCTAATTGTGACAAATCTTTTGCATCCAAACATCACCTAAAACGACACCAACAAAGCTTACACGATGTGGACAAACGGTATTTTAATTGCCAATCAATTGGTTGTGAATATAAATCGCTATCAAGAGATGATTTAAAAAAGCATCAGTCAAAACATACCGAAGATAAGCCATTTAAATGTAATTATAATAATTGTCTAAATGCTTACAAACGTCCAGAGAGTTTACGTGAACACATAAATACCAAACATTTAAAGGCAAAAATTGCTAAAAGATTTTCATGTGATTTGTGTGACAAGAGTTATGCATCAAATAAATTGCTATCTAAACATAAATCTTGTGATCATTTGAATGAAAAATGGGTGATATGTCCGGAAGTGAATTGTGACAAAAAATTTTATGATAATTATAAGTTGAAAAGACATCACAAATCAGTACATTTGGGTGAAAAACCTTATGTTTGTACGGAACCAAAGTGTTTGATGGCCTTTAAATCTAGTGGAAATTTGGCCATCCACCAGCTCAAGCACCAGGGTCGTCGTGATTTCAAGTGCGAGGATTGTCCTAAAAGTTTTTACACCAAACAAGACCTTAAATTACATGTTAATAATATGCACGTAACTGACCGGCCTTTCAAATGTCCGCAATCGGGTTGCCGTAAAGGTTTTGCTCGAAAAACATACGTTAAAACACATTTAAGACTGTGTCATGATATCATTAAGTAATTATTTTAGTCATATTTAATTATTATAACTTATTAGTATTAATGCTTATATTTAAAATTACATTTTAATGTGTTATGAAATGTGTCTTGGGATTATTATTATAAATTATTATAATTAACATTTAATTTCATATTTTAAAATTTAACAAGGAATTTTAATTATTTATTCTCTTAATTATATAAATTAGTTTGATTTTTATAAACTTTTTATGACTTTTTTGCTATTAATAAAATCAATATTTTGAATAAATGAAATAAAATTAGATAAATGTACTTGCTAAAAATCTACTTTATTAATTGATTAAAGTTAAGATGTGATTAATTTAATACCATACACATAAACAAATAAATAAAACTACAATGATGTATTATTTAATATCCGGCCAAATAGTTGGCGCACTTTATTAAGTGTTGGACTTATAAATAAGAACTATTGCAAGTTTACTGTATATAAGAGTTGCTAAAATTAGGGGCCATAACGTGTCCAACTGACCGGATATTTCAATAATTAATAGTCCGTAACGGGATATACATGTGCCGCCGCCGCCGGGTGCTCACTCATGCCCGCTATTTAACTCTCTCTCACTCTCTCTCTCTCTCTCTCTCTCTCTCTCGGTTAGAGTTAGTGCTAATGTATTGTTGAGACCAAAAAAATATATATAATCGGAAAATACAATCAAATATTTTCATAATAATAGTTATCGTAATAACAGTCAAATCAAAGTGTTGTTATATATTAGCGGTCATTGTTTGCCATAGAAAAACATGTTTATATCTGTAATAAAAGTATTGATACAATTTGTTGACCAACTTTTTGCTTTATTTCTGTGGATCAATACTATTAGACTATAACTCTTTTTTGTGTTGCTTTTACTGTTGAAAGAAAGAAAGAAAGAGAGAGAGAGACTACAAAAGGATCTTTATATAATGGTTTGGCTATTCATTGATTGACGTCTTGTTTAGACATTGAGTTAAAGAGTTTGTTTGAAATGTGGAAAGAAATTTCACGCTATTTTGGTTACGCTATTCAATGCACTAACAGTTAGAGTTTTCTAACTGTTTAGTTAAGTATGGGTTTTAATAGATGTCTCATTTGATTTGATTGCCATTGCAATGTTGAATAGCTATGCACTTAATGTCTTAATATGAATTGTTTTGTTCAAATGTCCAGTTTTTAAGCTTTTATATGTAGTTGTTTTTGTCATTTTGTCGGCACAACACTTATATGAGTGACTTTCCGGTGATGTCTCTCACAATTGCTTACAGTGTTGGCAGCGCTCGGACTCTTCCGGTGCGAGAGAGAGAGAGAGAGATGGGATGGAGAGAGGGGTTGGTTGTCAGGGAGTATGAGATAGAAAGTGATGGACATCAGTGTAATGGTCAGCCCAAACGGTTAAATTCAATGATCTGAATATCCCATTATTACTCACATTATTCATACAAAACAGTGTTTGTCATCAAAAATGATGCCAAAAACTTAATGCTCTAAACGCTCATCAAATCTAAAAAACTTTGATAACATTTATAAATTATTTTATACTTTTAATAACATTTTTAAAACACCAAGTTTATTGTTTAAAATTGACAAATAAATATTTCTAAATTATATTTTATAGATAAAACAAAATGCAACACAAAAAAAGTAATACAAAACTTACATTATTTGATAGAAAAATATATCTTATAGTTTATTATAGAGTAATGTTTAGTGACAATGATGTGATTGAAAAATCATAAATAAATTTTTTATTTTCAAAAATAATATTATAAACTCATCGACTTGTTCTCTCTCTCTCTCTCTCTCTCTCTCTCTCTCTCTCTCTCTCTCTCTCTCTCTCTCTCTCCACTAACTTTGTAACCAATTGTTGACGAAATGCAAGCAAAAGTAGGTCTCACGAAAAAAAAAACAAAAGTGAAGTAAGTTTTCATACTTTATGACATTTATTTGTCTAAATTAAAGCGAAAACCCAATCATTTATCAAATAAGACTTTGCAATATATGATTTTGTTTGTCACCTCATCATACACTATGCCATAGACTATGAGTGAACCAGGAGGGGAACGGTATGGTAGATATAATACATAGTATGCCAACACATTATATTATTTTTCTTCTTATTATCTTTTATATAATATATTTTTTTCATACCATATATACAAGAAAAACCACTGCTTTCCTACTAATGGTTAGTATAGCTCACAGGATCTCTCTTTTTCTCTCTCTCTCCCTCTCTTTGGTTGAATCCCAACGGGTTTTTCGTATGTCTTCATTGTTTTTGGTTGTCATCCATCAGTCCTGTTGTGAATGACTTTCTTCATCCAAGTTTGTGGCGCACATCTGTATCTACAATACAGTCGGTGAGTGCACTCCACCAGTACTACCACCACATCAGTCATTGGAGGGCCCGCACTAGGATTCAGGTGCTCATGGGTTTTGGTCTCTCTCTCTCTCACTCACTCACTCACTCACTCACTCACTCACTCACTCTCTCTCTCCTAACTATATCTAATGTTTATATAATAATAACACATTATTTTTACTTTTACGAGATCATCGGCTCTATCTCTCTCTCTCTCTCTCTCTCTCTCTCTCTCTCTCATCCAAAATAGACAGACAGAGTGAGAGAGAGAGAGAGAGAGAGTACTAAAACGATATTCTCTAATAATCTTAGTGGGAATAGTGTCGAGAGAGTCGGTGGTGGTATTAGTTGGGGCTCTACTTTATACATAGATAGATAGAAAAACTTTATAATAAAAATAATTATATGATTTTACTAAACCTCATAACAAGACTTTGATTAAACATTTGTTTTATCAGAGATTATTATGCAATTTACTAACCCTTAAAAAATTTACTTTACCCTCTCTTTTCTGTATGTGTTTATCATTCAATTTCATAGCATTTCTTGTAGTCATAGCTAACGAAGTGTGTCTTCATTTTCAGTGGGAATTATATTTCAATTTATTTCTAAATAATATTTATATTACTTTTGATTTTAATATTAAGGCTTAGCTTTCTGTTGTGTGGCTTTAGTTTTTTTATGTATAAAATAAATTATTTAATAATAAATCATAAGAGTCTCTCTCTCTCTCATTGTTTTAAAACAATTTGTTTTGTTATTACAAAATATAATGAAATTTTTCGTTATAAATAAAATGCTTTTTTGTTTTTTATTTTTTGATGAAATTTAATAATTAGAAAAGTAGTTGAAAATTATTTCTACTCTTAATTATACATATATTTAAAGCTAAAGATAATTAAAATTTTAGTTTTTATCAAAATATTAATTATATTAATTAATAAGAGAGCTTTAAATTAGACAAAAATTATTTACCAAAAACTTTATTTATATGATAATTTCTAGCATTTTATTTACAATTAGATAATTGAAAAACAAAATTTAACTATAAAATTTACTGGTATAAAATAGCTTTATAGAGTTAAATAAATATAAAATTATATAAATTTAAATTTTTATATCTATATAAGTATTTAATATTAAAATATGAGTTTAATTTATTTCAAGAAAAACACATTTTATTTTTCTCGTTTCAAAAAACTTATTTACAATTTTATTACCGAAAGACTTATAAAATATAAAATATTCATTATTTTATTGTATACATAATGTTGTATATAATAAATAAATGCATAATATGTTTGAAATAAAACTTCATAACCAACCAAATCAACACAAAATATTATTCATTTATTCATTTTGTAGTTATATTTTTTGTTGTTTTCAAAAAAAAACATTTTATTATTATATTTGATGGCAATATTACGGTGCGTTTGACGAGCAAAATATAAAGTCATTTAATAAATAAAATGATAATTGAAAGTTAAATCACATTTAATACATTACTAGTACTTATGAAAAAATATAATAATATAAAAATACTATAACTATTCAGTATATCTCTATTAAAACAAATTTTTTACTTTAAAAAAAAGTAAAGTATAATAAAAAAAATTATATTAAATTTTCTTTGAGTTTGTTTTTGAAAATAAGTTTTTCCTATAATATTCTCAACAGTAAAATAATACGAAATATTGATATTTATTACTATATTTATAACAAAGAAATAGTTTTAAAATCAAAATAAATGCTACCATTAGATGGCAAATGATTTTATAATCTTATAGATTGGGTTCAAAAGTTGTTTGAATAGCGAGAGAGAGAGAGAGAGAGAGAGAGAGAGAGATGAAGATTGAAATGATTTAGAAAAAAAAGTATTTTTAATACCTATCTATAAATCTTTTTCAATTTTATTTTCACTATAACAGTATAGTATTTATTTGTGTTTAAAACAATTTGAAAGTATTTTTAAAAATGACTGGTTTTAAAAATAGTTGATTCCTTAAGCCCAGGGAGTATCGGCGCGCACAGGCATACCATCATCACTACCAAACACTATCACCACAACTATTATATACCATAACTATTATCACCGCAATTGGTTTGTGTTCAGCCAAGCGTTTGGGTCGACATTAATATTACTTAAATGAAATGATTGGCTCATTTCATCTCTCTCTCTCTCTCTCTCTCTCTCTCACTCTCTCTCTCTCTCCCACTCTTACCGTAAAGTCATAGCGTTTTTTCACTATATTTTTCAATTTTTAAACACTAAAACTGATGATAAATTTTAAACACTTTTTTCTATATATAAATAACAGTAGTTTGTGTTGAAATTACTTTAAATCCCAGAGACAATGCCCCTTACATTTACCCCCACTTTATATACAGTATAGTGTCAATACGGTTATGTTTTACGTTTTTATTATATACAATAAAATACTGTTATTTGCTGTATAAGTATCCAAATGTTCATATAAATATATCATTTATATACCAAAAGTAAATTATTAAAACTTTATTATGTGTGTTAAATAATAAAGCAAAAAAACTAATCAAATATATTAACCATTTCTTAAAAAAGTTTCATATAATATAGAAATTTATAAATATAAATGTATAATAAATATAAATTTTATGTTATTAGTATTTTTTAATTAATATATTTCAAAATATGCTATTAATATAAATAAAAAGCTTTTATTTTAACTTTTTTATATCAAACTAAATGTAGTTATTATGACTTAAAATTGTTGATGAGATTTGAAACATTAAGTTTTATAAAGCAGTTGATAAAAAAAACTTATTGAAACACCAATTTCTCATTGAACATCCAATAATCACTTTTTCGCACATAAATAGCACTTATATTTTATTTTGTAATCAATATCTATTATAAATGTCATTTACACACATAATATCTAACCTAAAATAAATTGAGTTCAAGCTTTTTTGTGTTGCTTATTGTTGTTTTAGTTATTACTTAATTAAAACACTTTATAACATTTATTTTTATTATTTTACTATTAAAAAACTACTTTTGCAATATTAGCTTTAAATAAATTTACAAATATATTTGTGTGCAAAACAAATGTACTTTTATTTGATGAATTAAATAACATCCTAATTAATAATAAAATAGCGTTAATATACTTATAAATAAGATATATATATATATATATATTTGTAATTTCATTAAGCACTTAGGTTTCAATTATCATTATAAGTCAAATAAATTATATTAACTTGTAACATTATATTATATATATAATAAATAAGTTCACAAATTAAGAGATAAATTAATTTAACTTAAAGTCACAAATACAGAAATAATTCAACAAAATCCTTAAAAATTATATTTCAAATAATAATAAAAATAGTTTACATAAAAAAGTGAATAAAATAGACGACTATTGAATAAATTAAACTCAGTTATATTTGTTATATTACTTTTGTGTTCTGGTTTTTGTAACCCGACTCTAGACTTTGCCTCTTTCTCTCTCTCTCTCTCTCTCTCTCTCTCTCTCTCTCTCTCTCTATCCCTCACACTCTCCCGAACTGCGACTAAATAGGATTACCCGAGAAAAG
>JAQIWK010001085.1:0-11807 GCA_034695265.1 Dissorhina ornata | reverse complement strand
TTAAATATAAAATGTTAATTTAATAATATAATATAATACAGGTCACAATAAGCCCGGTGCTTATGCCGTGCGGTTGGGGGAGTTAATTATACAAATATGCGGGTAAATTATAAATGACTTCCTTAATAATACAGTGTCTCGTCTTTATTTTTACTCTCTCTCTCTCTCTCTCTCTCTCTCTCTCCCTCTCTTTCTCTCTCTCTACCACTTTATTGTAAGGCATTTAATAAATTGCTTTAAATTATGTATATTTTTTAAAAGTTTTTCAATTGAATATATTATTAAATAATAAGCGAATAAATGTTAAAAAGCAACAAAACAACAAAATATGCTTATCTGCCAACAAAATGTGTACATTTATGTATATATTAATTGTATTTAAAAAGTTTGATAACTAAATACATGTATATTATAGCAAATAGTTTAAATATATAAAATATTTTATAAATCAATTTAGACCTCATTTTTCACTAGTATATGATTTGTATAATACAATTGTATTAAACATTTTTTTATTATTGTTGTTGTTATTGTTAATTGAAATACAATTTGTTTGAAGCAATATTTTGTGTACTACTTATTGTCAAAAGTTATAACTTTTTATTATTGTATATATTGGTTAAATAATAATAATATGTACATTTAGTTTATGATTTCCTATATATTGTTTCTAATATAACAGCAATTTTGTTTAAAAAATAAAAATAATAAACACTTAATATTAAAGTATTTACAATTATTGAAAAATATTAACTAATAATTACAAGTAAATTATAAAATTATGCTTTTTTAAATATTTTAATCAGCAATTTTAATTATAAAAAAATATTTCTAATAATTATAATATTTTAATTAATTATTTTAATAATTTTAATTAACTTATTTTATAGAAATTATTTTTTAATTACATTAATTTAGATTAATATTTTCAATAATATATTATTTGACAAAAAATATTTTAATTTAAGCTTTAATTATATATAAAAGTTTGTATTTACTAAAAATAAAACTATAAAAACAAAATTATTTTAATTATTTTATTTAAATATCAAATTTGAATTTATAAATAAAATTTAATTTAATTTAATTATATTTTTCTAAGTTAAATTTAAAAAAACTTCAAATAACTAATAAATTGATTTAAAAATAAAACAAACTTTAAATGTTTTAAAACAATAAATCATTGTGTGATTTATGCATAACTTTCAAACCAGATATCACACAATCTCCAAGTTTATCAAAAATCATTTATAAAAATCAAAGTTTGCTTTATATAGATTATAATCATGCATTATTTTTTGTTATTATATTTTATAACACTTTAAAATACTCATTAATTTTAACAACAACAAAAAATAATACTTTATATTTCATTGTATTTTTTGTATTTTTAAAATTTAATCTATAAAAATTTATAAATAATTACTTTTGTGTTATAGTATTTAAATTATTATATAACAAAATTTATTAAAATATAATTAATGCTTAATAAATATTTTTTTACTTTATTGGTTTATTTTAAACAGTAAACGTATTGATCAGTTAAAAAGTTAAATAATTAAATAAATAGTTTTTTATATAATAAAAATTTAATTTTATTATATAATTATTAATATGTTGTTATAAAAATCAAAATTTACTTATTAAAATGAAATTAGATATTTATATTAATAATATTAAAAGTTTTAAAAAAATAAATATTACTTAAATTGACGTAAGACTAATTGAATTACGTTGTAATATTTAATTAAAATAGTGAAAGGTATGGCCCACACCGTATGGACAAAATATATTTAATTTTAAAAAACATATATAAACTTATTTTGAAATATATTTTAAAATTTTAATTTAATTTAATTTTAAAACAAAATATAATGTTATGGTTGTTGTCGTGTTAGTACATACGGTGATCACCATAAAAAGGTGTAATCACCAAATGGTTTGCTCTCATTATTTTAATTTAAAAATCAATTTATTTAAAAAAAAGTATTTAACAGTAAAAGTAAATGTTTTCTAAATATATCTTTTAAAACCATTTTTTAAAACAATACATATATGAGTTAAACATAACAAAAAACTAAACTAAATTAATAAATTAAAATAAAAGTTTCTAAAAGTAAAACAAAACTATATATTTGTTTAGAAAACTTTAAACTAACAAGATAATTACAAAACTTTTGTTATGATAATTTTTTTAAAAACAATTATTACTTGAATAACACACCCAATGTAACAATTTATATAATTGTTTTTATAATAAATTATTTAATTTTATTGATTGATGTATTAGGATTTAATGTAAATCAATTATACTTGTAATTTATATAAGCAATAATTATAATATTTAATTAAATTTGTATGCTAATAAAGCTTAAATATTTTATAAATAATTAATCACTAGATGCTTATTCAATCAACTTGTAAATAGTAACAATTGGATTGTAATATAAAACTAATTTTATTTAAACAAAATAATAAAAATTGTTTTAATAGAGTAGTAAAGTAATGGGCAAATGAAATATTTTAGATGGGTAATTGATTTATTTATATAAAATTTATATTATAAATCAATCATTTTTGTCGCTATTATTTCAAAGAAATAAATGTCAATAAACAGGGAAACAAATTCAAATATATTTATAACAATTAATTTATTACAAAAATATTTAATTTGTAAATATTTTGGTAATATCATTTTTAAATTAATTTGTATAATAATAAGCAATATTTTAAAAAAATTAATTATAGTTTATTTATATTATATTAAACAATTAGAAATATTTTATTATTTTCTATTTGAATAATAATTTTATAAATAAACTATTTATGCAAAATAATTATGATAATTTTAAAAGTAAATATTGTAAATTAAATTATAAATATTAAATTAAATAATATTTTTAGACAGTTTTATTATTGACTATTTTTAATTTTTATAATGTTTTGCATATTTATAATATAATAAACAAAATATAAAATCTTTTAATAATTAAAATACAAATAAATTTTCCATTAAATATTAAATATTTAAAAAAAATAAAATATTTTTATATTTTAAATCAAATAAGTTTTTCGATGAGGCGTTACTTATAGCAAAAAATATTGTTAATTATTTTATATATTTTTGAATTTAATATATTTTAAAAACCTTCAACATTAGTACATTTGAAAAGTAATTTTTTTGTATATTACAAAAAAAAATTAAATGTAATATAAAACTGACCCAAATTGCAATCAAAAATCGTCGCATATGTACGGATACTTTTAATTGTAATTTAATTTCACTATATATGTTTAGTTACATTTAATATAATTGTTTTACATTTATTTTTATTTTAATTAAATTGTTAATATTTGAAATTAAATTTGGGTATAAAATCAATAATTAAATAATATGATTTATATTACCTAGATATTTGTTATATAAAATTATTACTGTAATTTCTAAATCATCATTTAATGTAAGTAAAATATTTAATTAACTAAATATCTTCAATAAATTATTAATTTTATTAAAACAACAACCTTTTAATATTATTGCTTATTAAATATATTTATAGACTTTTTATATGTGAATATCTAATTTATACTAATATTAAAATAATATATTAATCTATATTATATAATATAGTACACTGGTAATAAGTATTGATTATTATATTTGTCTTAACATGCTATTTATGTCACATAAATATGTGATAAATATATTTTTATTTTAAATGCATAAATATATTTTGGTTATAAATATTTTAAAAATTAAATTGTTTAAAAAGCTCTGGTAAAATTATATATTAAATTATTTATAAATTTAAAATTGTATATATTTATCCCAAAAAAATTGTTGTTTTTTATACTGTGTCACAAACATTAACCTCTTGTTTAAGATATTTATAAATTACTATCATTTAGTGTATTATCAATAATATTTAGTAAATACACGTCTAATTGCAATCATATCTCAAATATTCTCATAAATTAATGATAAAAATAGTTGTAATTATTTGTATTAAAATATATGACTTAAAGTATACTCAGACTATAGAGAAGCTAAAGTGATATTAAAATAGCAATTTTAGTATCCAATTGTCATTTGCTATTCACATATTGCTATAGACATTGAGATTAATATTAAAATTAAAGTTATTGCCGTTTATTAAGTGTTTAGTATAATATCGACCAAAATTATGGCTAAACCTCAACCGACGGGCGATAGTAATGGTTATAATAAAAACGTGTTTGACGTCAAATTGGTGACCATCTGTGGCAAACAGGTGGAAGTGACGTACGAGACCACCCGCCGACGGGTAGACATATTTGGTCTTCATGGCAAGAATCGTGACCGAAAGTCGGCCAATAATCCAAACAATCGCATTAAAACATCGGTTAAAAATGCTAAAAGTGGTGATCGGATGGCATTGAATGGCACTGACGTTAAGGCTAATGAATTGAACAAAGAGTCGGCAACTAATGAAGTGATTGACAATAAGTTGGCCAAAAGACTCGACCATTTGGCCGATAAAATGCCCAAAAAGTCTGATCTATTAGTTCAGAAAAGTATGAATAAAATTAAAAAAAACAAGCAATCGGTAAAGACTGGTAATCGCTTCAATACATTATCTGCCACTTCCAATGACGAAGAGTTGGCCATTTTTAATGGTAATAATATTGGCCTAAAAAGTGGTCCCAAAAGAAATAAAGACAAGAAAATTATTAAAATTAATCCGGATGGTAATGATTCATCAAAGATTTTTAATGATAATTCACAAAATAATGGTATGTATTGTGATAGTAATAGTCCAGATAGTGATGATACCACTCAACGAGTATTGATGGATCAAAAAGCATTTGATTTTATGGTTCCCGAGACTGTCACACAAATCAGTGATTATCTTCCAACTGATCCATTAGTAATTGCTTCAAATAATTACAATTCAATTAATAGTAATATTAATAATAATAATAATTATATTAATGAAAAGTTTGAAGACACTAAGTTCAAGGAACCAGATAATATAAAAGTATTTAAAAATCATATTTATAAAAGCGATTATCAACTATTGCCAAAAGTTAGCCATCAACAAAGTCAACATCAAAGTCCTGAATTGGTTGACACAAGAAATATGATGGTAGACAAGGTTGATGTCAAGTATTCACCAATTGATTTGCCAATCAATGACTACCCAATGAGAAGACCAAATGCTAAACATTTAATAAATGGTAATTCAAGTCTTAAAATGCAATCAAAAGCCAAACCAACTGAACCTCAAAGGGTAGCCAAAGTAGAGTCAAAAGGTGTGACAATGTCTGCCGACTATCGTGACCAATACAATAGCCAATTATGGTGGATAAGGTGTTTGGCCATGGTTATAGCCGGTGCTATCTTACTTTACTTTTATAGCCAATTAATTTTATACCAGTATTGTAATTGTTAATTAATTAGTTGTTTAAAGTAATGAATTAAAACAAACATCAAATTAATATAACAATCACCAAGTGCTCAATTTATATTTTATGTGAATTAGTTTTGTTTTCCTAAAAAATAAATTAATAAGTTTTTTATAATAAAAAGATTGAATATATTTGAGTCAGTTATTTAGGTCTCACGACAAAAAGATGTGTTAAATAACATTTACACACACTTTGCAGTCAAACAAAAAATTAATTTTCAATTAAATTAGTAACTCTTACCGCGTTGTATGACATGAATAGTAAAATTGTTTTTAATTTAACTTATTTTTTCTCTCAATTATTATCATATTTTTATTGTTAAATATGTTGAATAATATTTATTTTGCTTATAAAATTTAATCTCTCTTTCTCTCTCTCTCTCTCTCTCTCTCTCTCTCTCTCTCTTCTATTATGAATTACATATACAATGAATTTGTTTTGAAACTAAATTGCTTTTATTTATTTAATTTTTTTGTTTGTTTTATTTTTATTAGTTTAATATTATTTAATATTTATTTTGATTGAATTGATAATTGTATTGAAATTTGTTTTTATAATATGTATTAAAAAAATTGTTTCTTTCATAATATTATAGTTTACTTAAAAAATTAATTTATAATCTTTAATAAAATTACTTTTTTTCATTTAAATTATATAACTTATAAATTAATTATAATTTTAAATATTATAAACTTTATTTAAAATGTTATACATCTTTGACTTACAATTTATTTAAAATCAATATTATTGAATTATATAAAAAGTTTTGGTTTTATTATATTTAAATTATTATAATAATGAATGTTTTTTGTATTAATTTATAATCTAATAAATATTTTGATAAAACTATAATAGCTATTATAAATTAAGTTATTTAAAATATTAAATTTGCAAAATGTTTTATTAATTCAAATAAAAAACAATACAATTAATTAAACTTTTAATATATATAAAAATCATTTTATAAACAAAAATTTGATTAAATTTTTTCAAAACTTCATTAAAACTTTAAAATTAATTCATATTTAATTAGAATAAAAATGTAATAATCAATCAATTAATTAAAACCAAATAATTAATTAAAATAATGAGCGATAATGGCATTAAATTAGTGTATGAAATGTATGGTTGAGTGGATTGGCCACTACTGGCCACTACTGGGGCGCGATATCTGCGGACTGTCCCATCTCTTGGTTCATTTGGCGCTGGATTTGATTGACATGACTGATGAAATACATGACCGCCAACTCAATGATACCTCCAAGTAGTTTACAGCCCAACAGGAAATCACGTTTGAGTAACACTTTCTGCATCTCATCCACCGGTGCGGTCGATGTCCAGAAGAAGCCAAAGAATGACTGTTTGGATGGATTATCAATCGTCACGTCTTTGCCGTCCATCCACTCGATTGGCGTACATATGGATCCAATGGCTCGACAATTGCATTGATCACCACATCCATCGTTGTCGAGCAATAGATCCAACTTTTTGGTCAACACATCGTTGGCGAAGTACTCATTGGCCGAGAAGTGAAAATCAATGACCAATAGAGCCGATTCGTTGGGGCCATCAATCTTCTTGAGCTGAATGTCTACCAAATGCTTGAGAATTGGTTCATCAAAGTCTTGAATCCATGGTCTGAATTGCGGCGAACACTTGAGTACATTAAGCCAAAAGTCGGGAATACCGACCACATCTGTGTCGACCATAGCCTCGGTGTTAACCAATGGACAATTGTGTGGCAAATCGGATGGTTTGGGTTCGTACTGTCCGGTCACTATACGGCGTCTCTTGTCAAACAATGGGTCATACAATTGCGGCAATTCATGAAACAGTCGGCCGTATTGTTCGTCCAGTTCACGCATATCATCCATAATCTTGTACAGTGCGTCCACACGTCTCTGGACACCCGGCGGTAACACGTGTTCAACCGGTACTGCATCTGTAGCTACGGGTTGGCCAACAGTCGACGACAACTCCAACTGTGAATTGTCCGACAAGTTATTGTCCGACTCTTTCACTTTTTTAGTCTGTTTTGATCCCATGTTTGTCTGTTTGGATCCAATAAACTCTATATACTTAACCAATTGACTGGTGATGTCTTGTAGTGATCAATGTCTGCAATGAAACAAATGCTGTCAATCAAAGTGATGGCAAAAAACGGTTTGAAAAAAGTGTTTGAAATTCAAACTTTGAATTTGACTTTCAATGGCTTTCAAAGACTTTTAGTATTTCACTACAGTTTTTGTCATTCAATTTCATTACAGTCTTTGCCTTTAGTTTGTATTCAATACAAACTTTTGTAAAACTTTTTTTTCAATTTATTTTTAATTACAAATTAGAAAATATTACAATTTATTTTAATTATTAAATTGTTTTATAAATTTATAAACTTAATTGAAAAGTTTTATATACTGATTCTTTTTTTCTATTTATTTTACAAATATTTTATAAAAATTTAGTTTTAAATATTAAATACAATATTTAAACAATTATAAATTGCTAATTAAGTAATTAATATAAAACTTACTTATAAATTTAGTTATAAATAATGCATGCTTTGGATCTAGTATAATTTATAAATTTAATTATGACTTTTATAATGAATAAATGTAAGAATTGTTAGTAATTAGTAGTTTAAATTAATTTTTTTAAAACTTGTAAACAAATATAAAATATTTTTTATAACCATTTATTTTTAAACGTAATTACAAAATGTGTTTCTAAATAAATATTTATATAGTAATATTAAATATGAGAAATAATTAAATATAAATTAATGTCTAAATTAAATACAAATGCATTATTAGTTGGAAGACCTTTCGTCGCCCCTAACGGCTCTATATTTGCCCATTTCGTTGGGAAACACTTGGGATAACTCAACCAAAAGCATGGCTTTAAATCTCTACAAAAAAACAAATTTAAAAAACAATTAATAAATAAATTAAAAACACAAAAAAATAGTTAATTAAAAAACAAGACAATACGGACCCGATATGAGTCGATCTTTCCCTTAACCAACTCATTCTTCTGCAGTGCTTTCTCCATACAGTCTTTGGTATATAACTGTGGATTCCTTCCCTCATCGATGTAACTGTCAATCAAAACATTATATATCATTAAAAACACTGTATGTCTTCATCGCTAACCACCATCTGATCCATTATAATGAGTGACTAAAACATTTCTTTGAAAAAACTTATAGTTTATTAGCAACTAATCAATCAAACTTTAAACTAAACTAAAACCTATGATTAAATACGGTATAGATTTGATTCAATGATTAGACAATTGAATCAAATAAATTGATGGATCAATTGGTGGTACATTTGGGGGCGAAGTATACAACTCACTCAAAGACTTCGAGTGGCACTTGAATGTCACTATTTTTGCCACTCATGTCATTCTTGATGCGATCAATGTCTTGGAGTGATGTCACGATTTGATTGCTATAAATCAATGGATATATCAATATCATTAAAATTGGATCAATTAAAGTGATGATCAAAGAGTGTACAGTTTGGTGTTGAGTGCGGTCTGTCCCTGACCTTGCGGTTGAAAGTCGCTCACTATTATACCCAATTGACGTACATTTTCGGTCAATGACTCTAAATTGGTCTCCAATTGATCCAATGTCGATGACATGATCTTCAAATTAGGTCATCAATGGATCAGTTAATCACAACAACAACACTCACTGACAATCACTCAATCACTACACGTGTTGGCCATCAGATGGCACTCAACACACAAACAGAATAGAAATGCATTGAAAAGCATTACTATTCATATATAACGTCTACTTATACTACAAGTCTTGACATTTTTGGTAATTTTATTAAATTATTTAATTTAAAGATTAAATTAAACTTTTCTTTTTGTTAAATAAATAAAAGTACTTTTAATTAAGTAATATTATTTTTTAAGTCAGATATTAGCAAGTTTATGAAATTATATATTTAAAAATATATATAAATAAAAAGTTTAAAACTTTAATTTAGTAAAAAATTTGTACTTTTAATTAAATTAATTATTTTGCATGTTATACATTAAGTTAGAATAAAATACATTAAGTTACAATTAAATTATATCACTTACAATTTAATTTTATATTAAAAATTTTATAAATTAAATTAATTTTATTTATTTAAAAAATAATTTTTTAAATGATAATTATAATGAAGGAAATGGAGGTAAACCAATACATTGTGGCCTAAAGTCTTGTAAACCATTTATAACAATATCGGCGTTTGTATTGTCCGTAAAATTAAAAAACCGGTTGTCGTTGACTAAAACTGATCGCATGCCTGCGCTCACGGCTGCGGTAATACCAACTAAATTATCTTCAAATACGACCACATTTTGGGGGTCAGGCGTCGACTCAAACAGCGAACCACACAATTCAAATAAATCGGGATTAGGTTTAGGTCTTTGAATACGTTTGTCGTCGCCGTGCACTACATGCGTGAAGTATATACCATCACCAAACAGATCCTGCATATGCGCTGTCTTGGCGTAAAACTCGGCCTTTTTGCCGGCCGTGCCGATGGCCATCGGTATATTGTGCGCCCGTAAGTGGTTAACCAGTTGTCGTACGCCTGGCATCAAATTAATTGTAGTGAGAGATTGAAGACATTTTTGTATCCAATCGTTTAAAAACTTTTGATTGTCGTAATCCAATTCAAAGTCTTTAATAATACGTTTGGATCTTTCTAATGGATCCAAACCGATATACTTGGAGTAGATATCGGGTGAACAGGACTTTCCATATGTGGTTAACATTGCATTCAAATTGTTTAGACCCCAGAGTTCGGTGTCGATGAGAGTGCCGTCCAAATCAAAGATTACATGAGTTATGGGACACTTGTTTCGCACATCACTACTACTACTACTTCGCAATGTTTCGCACATTTTTATGAAATTAAGTTTTAATTAAATAATAACTATTTTAAAATTTTATATTCACTTTAAAGTAAAAAGCATTTGTTTAATTAATGCACTTATAACTAAACTACACAATAAAATATATTGAATAATAAAAATTTGTTATATATTTTTTCAGTCGGTTTCTCAAAGTCACAGACATTTACATTCAAATTAAATACAATTTGCTTATCATTTGTTTGTATAAAAACATACATTTTATCATTAGTTAAGAGAATTTGCAATTAAATAACATTTTCCTTATAGAGATCTCACTAATTGTTTGTTCAGAAACTTAGTTCAAATAAAATTTAATAGTTTTATATTAAAAGCAAATATGTTTTTAATTTATATAAATATAAAAAATATTGATTTTTATTTGTCATATGGTTAAAATTAAATTTTTACTGATTTTAAAATTAAATAATCAATTGTTTTGTAAGTTTTATTTATTTATTTAATAGTTTTTGTCCCTTAATCTAAGTTTCGAGATATAAAAAATACATATTTTTTTGGTATATAATAAATACATAATTATAAAGATAATTACATATTAAAGTCTCAATCAATAGCCAAGTTTGTAAAGCAATGTCCTTGTCTTACATATATATAAAGTTGTTTCTTACAAATTAATAATCAAGAGTACATTTAAATCATAAATCTAGTTATAGTCGATAAATTTGTTTGAATGCAATTTGTTGATAGTTTAATTTGACAGCTATTTGATTTACAAAATAAAGTCACGTTTGCCTGGGTATACACACGTCAATCCATACCCGGGCGGCCGGGTTTGTGTCGATTTTATTCTAACAAATTATCGGCACTTTTTAAATAAAAATAAAAATTGTTTAAAATATTATTATTAAAAGGCATTTGTTTTTATAAGTTATTTAAAGTAAATATTTTATGTTATCATTTTATAGCATGTATTGATTAAAACATTACCAAACAGGATCCTGGTAATATGTTAAAATCAATATTATAAACATAGTAAAAGTTTATTATTTACAAAATTAAAATGCGATTAAAATTTAAATTATAGTTTAATAATATTATAAATCAATCAAATTTTAATTGAATATTTGACTATTCAAATCATAACAATTTTTTTATCACATTTTAAATTGTATTTATTTTGTCTGTAAATATATTAAGCATGCTTAAATACAGGATTGCTTGTAAATTTGCAAGATAATTTTATATATAATATTGTCAATTCTTTATAATTTCTAAAGGTTATTAATAATAAGTTAATAATAAAATTAAATAATAATAAAATTGCACAATATTTGTAATACTCACAGAGTTTATTAAATGTTATCCTTATAAGTGGTATTAACCATAGATTTAAGATTTATTGAAAAAATCAAAATCTTATCTTAAAATATAATTTATTCAATTAAATTACTCTCTCTCTCTCTCTCTCTCTCTCTCTC
>JAQIWK010001084.1:0-11810 GCA_034695265.1 Dissorhina ornata | reverse complement strand
GTTAATTTGTGTAAAAGTTTTTATTATAAAGTTTTATTTAAAATACATTTGCCTTTATGGTTTCCATCGATCAATATGAATTACTATTCATTGGTTTATCACAAATGCAAGCATTAAATCATTTGTATTGATTTAATGATAACAACAATTTCAGTCATTTTCTACAAATTGGACTCAAATTAAGACATTTGAGACGTTTATCGCTTCGGTTTTCTTATCAAATCAAACCAAACCAATGGTCAGATTTGATGCAAACAATTACCGATAACTTTAAGCAAATAAAACGTTTGTCACTAAAGTGTTACACATATCCGTTACCAATGGATAGACTTGTGTCCAAACGTATCACACATTTGACTCTCGAAGACAGTGGATATTCATTAGAAGATTTTTGTGACAATATATCAACAAAACTACCAAAACTTCAGTACATTTATATTAATTGCAATAATTTAACCGATAATTTTGATTTGAATGGTTTATCCAAACTAACAAAACTTAAATATATTAAACTCAACGGTAGAAAAAAGTATTGCAAAATAGCATTCAACCAATTGATCCAAAAGTGTCAATCAGTTAACATTTGGATTACAAGTTATTGAGAAAATGTTTGATTAAATAATTAATACGTTTAAGAAATATTCAAAAAATGTGTCAATAATTAAGTCATTAGATTGACTCAACATTTTTGTTCACAACTTTTTTGTCGTATTATTTTTTGGACTTTTGTCTAATGAATGGATTAATTACTATAGAAATGAATTGATTATTGATTTGTTTGGATACTAATCAAGTATTTTTGATAAGGATTTGACGGATACTATGAATTAATGGCTAAATAAAACAGTTTTAATGCTTTAAATCTTTTAATCTTAACTTAATTTGAAAGTTTAATTAAATTATCAAAAACTTAAGAAACCGTTAATAAACAATATATGCAATTAAGATATTTTGTAACTGACTTTACAAATGATAAAAGTTAATTAAATGCAAACATTAATACCAGTTATTAATCATTTAATAATTAAAAGTTTTAAAACATTAAACAAAACAAATTATTTGAATTTTGCGTGCATTTTGTGGACAAATAAAAAATTGATTGGTTTTTGAAATGCATTTGAAAAACAAATTCAAACATAAATTTCATTCAAAAACTGTTTGAAAAGTTTTGCCATTTGTTTCACTCAATCAACTGTTGAATCATTTGTTTAGTATTTGTGACCAGAATTGTTGGATCAGTTGGCGATGATGGACACCACCAATGATAGTGATAGTTCGGCTAATGTTTACCACACTCTCTCGACAACCATTGATGAGTTGACCGCAAAGATTGAGTCCGAAAAATATAAAGAGGAGTCCGACGGCCAGTCATTTTCCGCACGTCTGGTCGACCACTATATCTGTCGATCTGTTTGTTATGATTTAATGTCTGAATGGGAGGCCGACGCCAATTGTCTGGCCGATCGGGATATCGACATATGTTTAAAGCTAACCAAAGATCATCCGATGGGCGACCAGTATGTGGCCAAACGGCTGGAGAAGGCCAGCAATTATCTCTTGAAACGTTTGGATCAACTGTTTGGGTATAAGCGTCCGATTCTGGCCGACAAAGTAGTTAATGACAGCCAAGTGGTGATGGCGTCGACGGCCAAAGCAGTGGACAATTGTAGCGCCGATCTTGAACTGTACGGCGATTGTTGGGGACAATCAACGAGTTCCGGCCCGAAGATGACAGACGATGGACGCAACGGATCCAACGTTGACCACAACGACAACAAAGAAGCCGTCGCTTCCGATGATAATGATAGCGATTACAGACCACCAGTCAAACGCGTCAAACCATTGAAAAAGACATTTGTTTGCGATTATAATAACTGCCGAAGAAGTTACGAAAGTAATGACAGTTTGATAAAACACGTGAAGACACATGAGGGCCAAAGATTTTTTTGTGATTTTATTGATTGCGTCCAACATTATAGTGATTTAAAATCATTGAATAGACATATGAAGACTAACAATCATGTGTTTGGCCAGCGATACAAGTGTTATGTCTTTGGATGTGATGAGTACTTCCAAGAAAAGTATGAATTGGAGGCCCACATCCCTACTCATCCTATTAGTGATCGCTTTAATCAAAGACACGACAAGACAATTGATGGCAAAATTAAGTGCACTTTTACTGGATGTGATAAGAAGTTTAATAACTCTGATAATATGCTTAAACATAAACGCATTCATTTGGGTCTTAAAAATATATGTAAAATCAATGGTTGCGGTCAAACATTTGCTTTGAAAACTTATTTAAATTCACATCAAATGATAAGACATCCCAAAGATTTACCGGACAAACCATGGCTTTATTGCACACATAATGGCTGTCAGTTTAAGACTAAATACAGACCATATTTGACTCAACACTTGAATAGCGAACATAAGTTACAAAATGTCAATCAAATACCCGATAAAAGTGGATCAGCTGTCAGTCCTTCAAGACATACGAAAACCCCTACGACTACCGATGAGGACTCCTATCTGGACAGCGATGTGGACACCGATTTGGACAATGATGTGGACACCGATGTGGACACTGATGTTGACATGAATTAATCCAGTTTGTTTTAGACCAGTTTCAAATAGTTTATGTCTAAATCTAACAAAAAGTCAATGTCTTATACCTAATCCATGATTACAACCAAAATTATCACAAAACTTGAATGAAATACTTATTTTATTTTAATTTTTATTAACTAATTAATTGAATTTTGAAATACAAAAAAAAATAAACATTTTTTATATAACATATAAACTTTTGATTATACACTTAACGTATAATACATTAAAACACTTTTTAAGTTTGAAATTTTCAAATTGAAAACAAAATTTGCATTAAATTTATTGATTGATTAATAAATGTTTTGTTTGTCGACTACTGTACGGCACAACTGATGGTTAAGTCGCTTCAAAACACTATTTGTTTAATAGGATTAAGGATTCAATCAATTCATTGGTTTTGCTCTCAAATACCAGAAGTCGTCTCTATTTCCAGATATTTTAATATAGTTTTTATCAAAAATTTTTAAAATAAGTTTTAAATAAAGTTTTAAATAAAATTTCCATTAAATTAAATTATAATAATTTATACAAATAAGTTATTTGAAATAAGGATTGAAAATAAAAGTAGTAAACACTTTTTAAATAATTTTTGTAAAATTTAATTTGAAAATTTTATTTATTAATATAAAAGCATATTTTAGTTACATTTAAATAATTAAAAATAAATAACCAAAACCATTTAATAAAGTTATATAATTGGCATTGAATTTTAATGATTATTATTATTATATTAAATAAATTATTAAATGAAAAATACACTAAAATAATGAGAAAGTTTAATTTAAGAAAATCATTAAAAGCCAATTAAATACAGAAAAAATTTTCAATAATAAATAGTTATAAATAAGTGTTTGAATTTATAATTAAATAAAACATAAGTTAAGATGAAATCGTGTAATAAGTTATATAATAATAATAATAATATTAAAGCAAATAAAAAGTTTTATCAACAAAAAAAGTGATAATATATTTAAAGTATGTTATAAGTGGACAAATATGACAACTTCTTGAAGGGTGACTCGGAACAGGTACGATAGATAATACCGCAATCTACCTTGCTCATACCCTTGATCATCGCCGACAAGTGTTTTTGGCTAAAATTAAATTTATTACCAAACGTACGGACATAGCCGGCGGCCGTCGGGAATACACGGGCCGAGTAGTGGCCAATTTCGCAGACGGCCCGCGACTGACAGGCATCTCCCTTAACGTTCAGTATTTCAAACGACTTCTCGGGTAACGATCGGATGGACCGCTGAATCATATCGTAGTTTAAGTTCTTAAGATCGCCAACACTTTCGCCCACCGATCGGACCAAGAATGGGGCCGACAGTCCCAGACCGGCCAATAGGGTCGGGAATAGAGTGCCCATCAATAGGAGACCCGATATCAACACAAAACCCAATTTGAAAGCACCAAACAGTGTGAGTTCGGCCAACGCTTTGACCGGATCGGGAAACGCCGACATCGCTCGGCCGCGTATGTCCTGAAACTGACTGATCATTTCCATGACTTGCATCGCCTGTTGAACGGGACTCGAGTTCGGTGTTTGTTGATCGCCGTCCAACTCTTCATCAAAACTGTCCACTAATTGATTATTACATTTAGTAGATGTGATGGCAATTGTGGCCAATAGTCCACAAATTAACTGAAGATTTTTGTTCATTATATTTGAATATATTTTTAGTACAAAACTATTAAAACAAAGCAAAAAAAAAAGTTTGATTTCAAACAAAAGCAACTCTTCTTTATCTGCTTTAGTGGTAAAGTGAGAGTCAAATGAAAAAACTGATGGACACTCTCTGTGTGAACAACAACTACTAAAACCCAAAACTAAAAGTTAATAACTTTTTGTTTGAACATAAAAAGGGGTTTAAATAGTTTTGGTTATTAATGGTACCGAAACCCTGCTTATTGGTTGTCGGGACACAACACACAAGAAAAACATCAAAAATGGTATGAAAAGTCACAAAAAAGTGGGTTATAATGACTTTCCAAAACACTACTGACCACTGCGTTAATTATATACATGTATTGTATTTGCATTCACTTTGTTGAACATGTATTTACAGCCTCAGGGCCTGAGGCTCAGGCTATTGCAAAGCACTTGTAATGATCTATCCCTTTGACTCCTGGGGTTTGAAAAAAATGTTAGTTTGAGTGTTAGTATGTGTGGGCCCTTACAAACCAGTGGTCAGTCAGTGTGCACTACCAGTGCTGTAGGTATTTGTAAATGTTTGGGTCAATCACTTCCTGGTCAAGGACTAGCAGTTGTTTATAAGTTTAGTTCAATAATTTCCTTTAATAATACGGATATATACCGGTATTTTGTTGGGTTGAATAGGATTTTGTATTCAAATACCACAATTTGTACCTGGCTAATTGTGAAATATTTTATTTTTGTAACTAAAATTATGTGTTAAATATTTTATGAATTAATTTTTTTAGGTAACATCCTAGTTTTACTAATAATTTATTTTATATTTTTCTTAATTAATATTTATTTTATTTAAGAAATTATTTATTTAAAAAAAATTGTTTATCCTTTATGTAAATTATATAAGGATTTTGTAAATTATTAATAATAATAATACTAAACGCTATAAATTATAAATAAATATTTATTAGTTTTGACAATAAGTTTGAAGGCAATTAATTAGGAAATTAATATTAATTTATTTTTATTATACAAACAATATGTAGATTTATATTTATATAAGCTATAAATCAATACATTTTTTTACGGCAATAAATTAATATAATATAAGACTAGAAAGCAATAAAGTAATTAAATAAACATTATTACAATAAAAATCAATATATATGAAAGTTTTTTATATACATAAAACTATAAGAAATAATATTTAGTGACACAATTAAAATTATAAAAACAATTTAATTAATAATTTTTTTGCTTAATTATTGTTTGACTAGTGTTTTATATCACTTGAAAGTAATTTAAACTAAATTTACTATATATTTGTTTTTGTTTTAAAGTAATTAAAGTTTTTTTTGTTGACTAAAACTGAATTCAAAATAAATAACATAATTAAATAAATTATATAAACAAAAATTAATTTAATATAATTTATATATTGCTATTTTAAATAAAAACCACCAGTATATTTATTATCTTTAAACAAACTTTATATAATATATTAGATGTTATTTAATGATAATTTAGCGACAAAAAAAAGACATTAAAAATATTTATTTAACTTTGCATTTGATTTACTGGTTATTATTATTAAGACTTTAAAAACTTTAAGACTTTTTTGCACATTAATTAAGTAATAATACTAAAGATTTAGTTTCAAATAACACATTAAAGATATAACGATATAAATATAAAATATGTATTTAACGTCAAATTTATTTTCAAACCTCACACTAACTTTAAGGGTTGTTTAATTTAACTAAATCTTTACCATGATATTAAATTTGGGATACTTTTTGTTGATTAATAACCGTGGTCAATTTTCTAAGCTTTTGGTCGACATCCAGGCGCACAGATTTTAACTTTTTAATAACCGCCTCATCGTTATCATTGGGATCTAATCGATGGTCGGCGGCACCGGCGGCGGTGGTGGTGGTGGCCCTACCGTCTACTGTAATGTCAAAGTCGGTTATAAATCTATAATTACCTAACGTTTCCAATTCAATGGCTTCATCTCTTAATTTTTTAGTTGTTTTCTTAATTAAATTAAGTAATGATGACGAAGATGTACGGATGTGGTGTAGATGTTGATCCTGTTGATAGTCCCAACGGTTTGGTTGGTGTGTCTGTGGCATCGCCAACGATGGTGATGGTGGCGGCTGTGGCTGTCGTTGATTTGGCTTAAGATAATGTCTTGACATTTGTGGCACTTTTATTGTCGAGTAATTCATTTCGGGTATATAATAGTCGCTATCTTTTTGATGTATACAACACTTATGGTTTGAATTTGTATTTAAATCATAATAATCTCTATTATTTATATACGAAGACTTGTTGTTTAGTTGATTAGCTAAAGAGTAATTAATATCACGTCTTTCATCCCTTTCATGTCTTTGTCTATACATCTGTCGACGCTTTCCGTTACCACTCGTCATATCAGTAGCTCTTCTTATGGTATGAACCCTACCATCGCTGACGGATGGTATGGATGACGACGATAGCAATGATGAACTACTCATATAGTCTTCATCATCATTGCCAGCCCCACCATCTGAGTGCTGGTGATGTCGTTGGTGGTGATGCCGCTGCTGTCTATCCCTATCACCAAATCTACCCTTTTGTGATGTATTTGTCATTTGTTTTCTTTCATTATAAATAGTATATCTATTTTGAGACACATTTCTATTCATCCGTTGAAATGAATCACAAATTTTCTTAATATTATCCTCCATTAGTGCCATACGTTTGGATATATCCATCGCTGGCTCTTGTGGTGATTCATCAGAGATAACGGATTTATTATTAGGAAACTGTTGCGGTGTTTGTGGCTGTGATTGTGATTGTGCTGGAGGTTCATGGGTTTGTCGTATAGATTCAGATCCAACATTATTACTACCATTTACTACATGTTTTGTATCGTTAACTACAATAGTCTTAAGAGAATTGACTTTAGATTGGGTTTTGTTTTCAAACTTTGGACTAACACTTGACGACTCAAAAGCTCGCAATACTTGTTGAGCCAACTCTTTAACCTCGCCGTCAATGGCCGCTATCTTGGCCTCACATTCACGGGTCTTGATTTCATTATCATCTAAACGAGAGGCCGATTGTCGTAATCGTTGACTTTCAGTGTCCAACTCCCGTACCCTTTGCTCAAAGCCTGTCATCAGTGTCTCCAAGCGTTGCACTTCCGACTGAAATCGTTGTGTTTCATCGCCAAGACTTGTGTCAAGTCTTTGCAATTGTTTAGTCTGTTCCTTACGATGTCTGTCCCAATCGGCCACAGTCTGTGACAAATCACTTTTCACATCATTGATTTGTTGGCCATAAGTCTTGCCATTATTGGACACATTAGACAATTCGGTGCGAATGGATCTCATTTCACGATTACTATCGTCTCGAAAGTCTTTGAACTTAATGTCTATGTCTTCGGCCATTGAATTAACTTTGGTCTTGATTTCACGATTCACTTCATTACGTAAGTCTCGTAAGGCGTCCATCGATTCACTCCTGACATCACTTCTCAATAATTGCATCTCTTTTTCAAATTTATTGATATCTATCGACGACGAGGAGGACGACCTGTCAATAGTGACACCACTACCAGATGTATGCAATTGATTAACATTTTTGCCTAACATTTGTCTCAAATCCGTTATTTCCAACTTTGTATCTCTCAATGATTGGCTATTCTGACTGATCCTGTCGTCAAAGACTGTCATTTTGGGCGACAACTCGTCTTTCAATGTATTTCTCTGTTTTTTAATCTCTTCTCGCAATTCATTTCGTAATGAAGTTATTTTGTGAGTCAAAGAGTTTGTCATTTCAGCAAATTTTGTTTCAATTATCTGTCCATTCAAATCATTGTCTTCTTCCACTTCTTCTACCCCTTCCTCCTCCTCTTCTTCCACTTCTTCGACCTCTTCTTCGTCATCATTGTCTTCATTGTCATCATCTCTAGTGCTAAGACTATGAGCTCCAGTGCTCTCTAATGCCATGTCATCCCTTTCAGACATTTCTTCCACTGTTTCTAATGCTTTATGCGATTTATGTTGTGGTTGTTGTGTCTGATTATGATTATTATCATCACTATTGCTAGTAGTATTGCTGTTAGTCCTATTGCCCTGGTAATTACTTGAATTATCATATTTGGATGCCTGACCACCACTACTAGTGCCCAAACTGCCAAACAAGTCATTGTAATTCTGATCGTATCCATCAAAGTCGGCAAATGGGTCTTCAGTTACATCTAATAGAAAGTCATTTATTGAAACTTCATTACGAGTTCGTTGGCCACCAGCTATGCCATCACCACCACTAGCATTATCACCAGCACTACCACCTCTACCAGTGCTGCTATTACTCTGTTTTGTATTCTTTGTGAGTATGTCTTTGGCATCAATTGATGGCAAGTCATTGGAGAATACATTACTAAGCATTTTGTCAGCTTTTTTCGCCATCACATCCAAGGATTTATCATTATTTGATTCATCGCTAGTGAACAACACAGTACTACTATCGTCACCCTTTGACTTATAATAATTTTCACTATTATTACTGTCTTTTCTGTATTTGTATTCATTGTTCATTACATTAGTTGTCTTTGTGGTGATGGCTGTCGTCGTCGTTGTTTTCAAGTCAATGGTATGAATCTCTTTGAACTGTTTTATGTCATTTAAACCCCCTTCAGTCACATCTAATGTCACTAAGTCTTCATCGATGAGTATATCATTGCTTAGATTATCTTCTTCTAGTAGTTCATCGACTTCCAGCTCAAAGTCAACCGACTCTACCTCTTCCTCGTCATCACTGATATTATTATTGATACTATTTTTAATTGGTTT
The DNA here is from genome assembly GCA_034695265.1 of Dissorhina ornata. Classification (NCBI taxonomy): domain Eukaryota; kingdom Metazoa; phylum Arthropoda; class Arachnida; order Sarcoptiformes; family Oppiidae; genus Dissorhina; species Dissorhina ornata. The sequence goes on along the minus strand of JAQIWK010001084.1, from coordinate 2,696 downwards.
TAACGATTCATTTCTTTTATTTTCATCTGATTTGCTATTAATTTGTTGTTGACTTTTTGTCTGATTACTTGATAATTGGTTAGCTTTTCCAATACCATCGCCAACACCGCCGCCGATGCTCCTGAAGCCGATGTCGTCGTCAACGAAATGCAAGTTTGCTATTGAAGTCAATCCACTCATACTTAGCGTAGTCGACGAACCTTTAAGCCGGTGCTGGTCTGCCAGCGAGCGATAGTATGGATCGCACGGGTGCTCCCAAGTTGACTGATCGGTCTCACAGTTAAAGTAATATAGTCTTTGCTTTTGGTCTTCACTGCCATTGAAAATCACATTTAAAGTTAAAATATTGTATTAATAGGAGGGAGAGAGAGAGAGAGAGAGAGAGAGAGAGATGAAAGTAAAGCACAAAATTAAACGATTGAATAGTTTACAAAAAAAATTTCTTTCAATTGATAGGGAAATGATTGAATAAATAGCTTATCTCTCCGACTTTCAATCCCTCACTCTCTACAGAACCATCAAAACACTAGTGTATCGATAAAAAAAACGTCAAATGGATGGTTAGGTTTTGGGGGTTTGCCTCCGAAATAATTTTTTTTACCCGAAAGCTATCGGTTCATGTGATTCACGAGATAAAACAAAACTTTTTTTTTGTCGACTCAAATAAAAAAGTATATTGTATTTTTCCAATACTTGACTTTTCATCTCTCTCTCTCTCTCTCTCTCTCTCTCTTACTTTCTTTCTTTTTTCTCTCGAGTTTAGGGATAAAAAGCTAAACAAATTTCAATGACTTACACAGCAATCCATGGAAATGGTAGTCTAGATGTCAGTCCCTTTTTGGCGATCCATAGTAAATGAGTTTCTGATTGTGGATCGATTCCCAATTGTTTGGCGTATACTATGATATCTTGAGATAAAAGTATAAATAAATTTCATTAAAAAAATTAGACTAACAATTGGAGTAAGCATTTGAGAAAAGTAGTGCCAAAACAAAAAACGGTTTTACATTTGAAAACAAAACTAAATTGAAATTTTATTTTTGCAAATGAGATAAGGAATTGAATTTAAAATTTAATTATTTTAAAATTATAATTTTAATTACTTTTTTTGGTTGAAGATAATAACAACAAAAAATTATAGATACAGTTGCAGATATGGGAAGTGATAACAAATTTAATCTATGCCTTTATCTAAATGTTATAATTTTTAAATAATCTATTTATAAATTATAATATTCAACAAAAAACTACTTCAAACTTAATATTTCAATAAATTTCAATTGAAAACAACATAACACTGAGAAAAAAGCCAACAAAACACAAACAAATCTCAATATTTAGTACATTTATTTGTTTTAATTATTTATTTATAACGTAAAAAACTACTACTAGTTGTTAAGGTAGGTTACGAGGGCACTGGTAGTACAGTAGTAGTGGCCATACCTTCATCGGTGATAGAGTCGACACTAATTGGCAGTTCCTTTAGTATGGTATGAGTCGTGCGTTGTTTGGCATCAGTTGTGCAATACATTTGCTGATGACGTGAACCGTTCAATACTACCTGTGCTCCCAGACTTGGACTGTCGCACAGACTTTTACTGTCTTTGCAATCATTATGATTACCAGCACTGGATATATGAGCACTGGTGGTAGTCATCATACATTTCTTTTTGTAGTATTACTTTAAAACACAAATATATTATTAAAGCGTTTGGAAGACAATAATGGATACGAAAAAAAAGTTTTAAAACTTATTTTCAAACTAGTCTTTCATATATGTTGTGGTAAATCCTTTAGACATTTAGTCCAAACTTTATTAAACTCTTAAAAATGGTTACAATTTAAATGGCATTATATAATGAAATTAATATTACCTTTGTTTACCGCTATATTACATAAAAGCTTATTTTATATGTTATGCGTCTATGTTTCATGTGTTTCTATAGATAAGGGTTTTTTGTTTTGAATTTAAACATAAGTTTTATTTGAAATGCATTTCACTGTTAGTTACCATCGCTATTGGAAACGACATATAAAAATTGTTGTCTACAATTGATCCAACACTGAGAAGCGCTGTATATTATAAATATATTTATTATATAAGCAATCCATGGATAAGGCATTTGTATATTTCAGTATGTGCTGGTACTGTGCGTTTAGTTAACCACTAAAACAGTAGCACTGGAGGCATAGAAAAATAATTATATTTTTTATATTATTTCATGTCTTTTTGTAAATTAAAAATTTTACGCAAAAGTTATATAAAATATTGTTTTTTATAATCTGAAGTAAAATAACGTAAAAAATATAATGAAATGAATTATTATGTGTAGACACGAGGGCCTAACCTATGCTCAACTGTTCACTTCAATTAAGGGTTATTGGCATCAATTGAATGGTTTGTTTGGCAAAAAAATGTATGCGAAATAAGTAATGAGAATCTTATTATAATAATAATAATAATTGTAACAAAAAAATGTATAACAAAACAAGTGAAACAAATTTGTTGGTTAAATAAGAAAATGATAGGAAATATGATGAATGAGGTTTGGGATCAATAATTAGACCTCTCATCAAATGCCTTTCATTTTTGCCTAATAAAGCATGAATTCAATACAAAAAGTGAATTGAATTAGCATTTGAATGGTTGAGTGCGAGAGAGAGAGAGAGAGAGAGAGAGAGAGAGAGAGAGAGAG
>JAQIWK010001083.1:0-11814 GCA_034695265.1 Dissorhina ornata | reverse complement strand
TAATATATTTATATTTTATTCATATTATTAAAAAAAACTATATCTGAAAATAAAAAAGCTATTTAGAATTAATTGTAACGCTGACATTTAAAATTTTAAAATTTTAAGTATCATGATTTAAAAAATTGTAATTATAATAAAATAATTATATTTTTATTGCTAAAACAATATTAAATATATATTAAAACTGAATAAAATTTTTTAAAAATTTTATATTAATATAAAATGTTCTATTCAAGTGCTAAACAAGTAATATAATCATGTTCAAAAATAACAAAAGTAAATCCAAAAATATTATGTTACACTAAAAATAAATATATGTAAAATATAATTTATTAAGTAACAGTATTCATAAAATTTGTGATAAAAATTGATTTTCTAAATATTTCAAATACAAAAATGTCCGTTACTTTGGATGCCATTAAACAATCAGATATTGAGTATCCATTATATAAGTATTGGATTTTGCATAAATTTGATGCCAACCAGACATTGGTTAACAAAACCACATCCAAGCAACTACAATATAAAACATTTGTATTAATAATCATATTAATTGCAAATATAATACGATATATATATAATTTATACAAAAGTGAGCCAAACAAATTATTATCTGTTTATTACTTAGATTTATATCAATATCTTGGTAATTTAAAAGAACTTTTATTTTATGGACATATACTTGCCTTGTTTATGGCATTGCTAATTATTATTTTATTAAATTATAATAATGATAATATTAATAAATTTTTTGACATTATTTCGACTATAAATGGCTATAAAACTTATAAATCAATTGGTTTATGGTACCCATTATTAGCCAAAAAATTTGATAAAAAAATAAAATTTTTATTTAAAATAACTAAATATGCTCTAATCACATATGATTTATTTAATTTAACAAGTTATATATCAATTGCAATAGTTTATTTCAATTTAAATAACATGATATATGTTATTTTAGCTGGTTTATTATTCATACCATTTTATTTAATATTTTCTCGAACTAGTGTTTGGATTATATTTTATTATTTAATGATTTGTTATTATATTAAATATCGTATTAAATGTTTTATTAAACTTTGTTTCAAAAATAATTTAAATTATAAATATGTTTTAGAAAAAGATTTTTTAAATGACTTAATAATTAAACACAAAAAACTTTGTTTAGACATTGATTTGCACAATAAGTTTTGGTGTAATATTTATTTTGTTTTATTATATACTTTAATACCAATGAATGAAATAATATTACATTCATTGTTTTTCAATAAAATTATTACAAACACAAAATTATTTTATTTGGTATTTTTAATTATATTTTTATTGTCATTATTTACACTCAACATTATAACATCTGATATTAATTTAAACATTAATAAAACATATAAATTATTATTGAAATTATTTATTAACATTACGCCTGAAATGAATATTAATTGCAAAATAAGGGTAATTAAAAATTAGAAATTTAATTTTTTTTAAAACTAATTTAAATTAATATTCTATTTTAGTTAATTGATTGCATAGAAAGTGTGAGCTCACCAAATAAATTGATGGGCTTTGCGTGTGGCAATCAATTTATAATAACTAAAAGCAAGGCATTTAAAGTAAGAAATTTTATATGAAATCAGAGAGAAAAAACCCCCGTCGGCTTTTCAAAATAAACAACGGTCACATTTGAAACTAGTGTTTTACCCGTTGTATTACATATTTTTAAAATTTTATATCCGATTAATAATCAGTGATTATTAATGAAATAAAAAAATGTAAAATTGTTATTGGGAAGTTAATTCTAAAAGTTATCATTTTAAATAATTTAATTAAGGTTAATAGTATTATGTCACAAAAAATTTGGTGACAAACAATAAAAAAATACTGAAAAAAATTTGTTATAAAGATTTTAATTGTTAACAAAAAGCCGTTAAATTTTGAAAACCTGACGGGAGTTTTTTCTTTTTGTATGAAATATAAATGTTTTTTGAATCAAAACTTAAATTTTATTATGTTTTTGAATATTTATAGATATTTGTACTTTTCATTCGTTTCTTTATATTAACTCATAAATTCAGCAAAAGTTTTGGATAAACGACAAATAAATTTATTTATTTGTTTATATAATATTAAAATTTACTTTATTTTTCATAAGTATTAGCTGATTTATGTAGTGTAAAATTTACAATGTAAATCATTAAAGTATTTTGTTATATGTTATGTTATACTAACTAACTATTGTAAATTATGATTAATAAAGACTTCAGCACTAAATACTAGTGACAAAATACATTATACAGTAAAAATATAAAATAAGATGTAATTAATCTGAACGCCATTACGATAAGTTTTAATTAAAAAATTTTAGTGAAACGGCAATTGAATTATTGAATACCAGAATATAATAGTGTATGTCCTATACACGTTTTGCAATTTACATTGACTATAAAAATTATAAATAGTAGTTTTTATTATGTATAAATACTCATAATTCTTTTAATTCTATGTCATCCGTGTTGTTTGGTTTGTATCCAGTTTTCCTACGATAGTGCATAAATGCAAATATACATATAATAACAATAAAAATTCCGAACAAAACACAAATCACTATTATGCTTGAATGAGCGCCCATAACAATGTATTCCTTTTTAAATGCATCATCGACTTCTTTTTTGACCTTCATATAGTTTTCATTTATTTGGTATCGGAATTTTTATTATTTTTATGAGTATATTTGCATTTATGTACGATCGTAGGAAAACTGGATACAAACCAACCAACACGAATGACATAGAATTAAAAGAGTTATGAGTATTTATACATAATAAGTACTACTATTTATAATTTTTATAAATTAAACTTCATTTAATGTTTTCAAAGTTAATTCGCTTAATAATTAATATTGGAGAAAATTTTCTTAATTAATTATGTCGGGTCGGATCGGTCCAGGTCGGGTCGGCTCGATCCGGATCGGGTCGGGTCGGGCCGGGCCTTTCAGTGAGTGCTCTGTGTTAGTGTTAATAAATATATAATTTATCATTACGAACTATTGTATTTATTTGTGTTTTATATTGTAAGGTAGTTTATACTACTTTCTGGCAGTAAAATAAAGGTTAGGTAGCAATGGTCATCAAATAATTAATTAATAAATAATTTAGACATAGTTTTTAAGTTTAAAATAAAAGTAAAAATTTAATATTGCAATATTATATACCTATTTGTATCTTATATTTAATAATATTTTCAAACATTTTAAACATTTATAATAATTAATATTTGGTTATAATTGAGTTAATTATATTTTTTAGCCTTATTAAATTTTAATTTAATTAAAGCGATTATATCGATCATACATCCCAAATTATACAATAATTTTAAAGTTATAAATAAAGCTATTTTTAAACACACATTGCAATGATATATACCTATTTGTATCTTATATTCAATAATATTTACAAACATTTTTAATAAGTTTTTAATATTTGGTTATAATTAGATTAATTATATTTTTTAGCCTTAGTAAATTGTACTTTAATTAAAACGATTATATCGATCATACGTGCAATGAATTTTATACTGTGCACTGGCCAAATAACCCAGGTCTTTAACAAAACGCTTCAAGTTCTGACTACACTCACGGTCTTTCACTACTTTGGTCGCCATTTTAATCCATTTTTTTTGTATATTGAGTGCATAGTCTCCCATACAATCCATAGCCACCTTTATTGAGCAATTTTCAAGTTTTGCTTTAATGGCAATACTATTATAACAATCATATAATGAACATTTGTTTTTCATAGCTAACACTTCTTTATCAAATGAAAATTGATCATTTATTATAACTGTGTAATAGACGGCTAGTTTGTTTAGTTCAATAACATACGGGTTATTCCAGTCCTTATCGAGTAAAACATAGTTTCCAATGTACTCAAGGAGTTGAACGCAAGGCATCATACCAATTGTTTTGCAACGATACTAATACCATAATTATAATTATAGTTAATTATCATTAAAGATAATAAAGGTATGCCTGAATTGGCTAATATTTGACCTAACTGAAAATAATTGAACTAAATAATACTTACTTGTAAATAATCTTCAATTGATTCAAAGTTTGGATTAGTTAGTAATCTTTGAGATTCGGCAATATTACCCTGAGCATACTCTGTCCAAAAATGTATGTATCGTTTACGTTGATTAGGATTTTGCTCAAGGTAAAGCTGACTCATAAATGGATAAAAACTATCTATAAATGTTGGCCAGGTATCTATAGGTGGTTGACATAGTTGTCCATTCATTGCTCGAAACATATTTTGAAAGTCAATCCAAATTTTGTTAATTTTATTCAAATCACGAACAGATGATTGGCCAACAAATGCCTCATCTGTGTGATCATCAATAATAAAATACATCAACATCATTTTGTTTAATAAACGAAATTTCGCCAACGTCATTTTGAAAGGAAAAAAGTATGCTGTTAATAAACATGTTGATTCTAACTTTTTATATTTATTCAACGGTAATTGACAGGAATGAGATAGGTTTTCGTTCCATTCTTGATACATATGTTGGTGTGTTACATCAAGTTCATTACGTTTGAATGGAAATAAACATGGAAATCGTTTGGGTGGGCATGTCCTAGGATAATATTTTAGCTTTTTGTCGCATAAACTTATTACATCTGTTTGATAAACAAATTCATATATATATATAACATAATAATATATATTGTTCGATTATATTGAGATAGTGATTAGTTTTAGAAGGTTAAATGTCATTACTTGACCATAAAGGCAACAATTAAGTCACAAAGCTATGAATGCAATTGAGTTAAGGCCTGATTCTTCAGAAGGGTGGCGAGGGTGGCGACGGTGGCGAGGGTGGCGAGGGTGGCGAGGGTGGCGACGGTGACGAGGGTGGCGAGGGTGGTGAGGGTAGCGAATAAGACAAAGCCGTATAATTTACTCATTATGCAGTAATTTGATATAAAATTTTTTGTGTTATCATCAAAAGGCAAAATAAATTGCTTTTTGAATATTAATGTTAAACTCCATAGACATTTTTACCTTGATAACGTCTATTCACATATTAAGTGAACTATAATTATAAACTTTCATAAACCCATTTACTAACATAAGTATATAATTAAAATATCAGACCCATATTATGTAGTATGTGAGTTAAATACTCAAAATGCTATTCCCAGGTAATCATTAATAAAAAACTGGAATAGGACTAAAAAAGTTTAACTTTTTGTGTTACTTCTATATTGTAATGAATGTTAAAATGGGTCTAAAAACCCCCCCGAACTTCACTACAATATGAATTGCACATAGGAAAGTTTTTTACAATAGTTCCCTCTGGTATTTAGGACATATAACAATTTAAGCTGGCTATAACCTTGCCCAATAAACTAAAATTTTTAAAAATAAAATTTTGCTCAGGATAGCTTCCTGTTCTCATAGAGTATAACTTATTTAAAAATACTTTTACAATTGAAAACAATTGGAAGTTATGTTTTGTTTAAACCAAAATGGGGGGGGGGGGGAGAGAGAGGAGTAAATCTAGAATTATTAAATTTTAGGCAAAATGCAAATAAAACTATAATCACCCAATTGTGTTTGAGGGCGGCCAGAAAAATCGGTTTTATTGAATGCATCTTGGACGTAATCTAGTTCACATACAAATGCGAATGGCAAATGTTAATAAATAATTTATTTATAACATATTTTCAATAATAAGTTGTAAATTAATACAAATAAGTGACACCGGTCAATCTTGTTTAATTAGTTGTTACTATATAAAATAAATATATAAATGTTTCTTAAGCTTGGTAATTTTTTTTATTGATAAGCCTTCTAGTTGTACTCTTAAAAAGCATAATTTAGTTTTAATTTTTTTAAACAAATCAATTATTATTTTTAAATTGATTTATTATCTTATTTAAAGTAAAAATAAATAAATTTGAATTGCTATAAAAAATTTACTAATACATTTTTACAAACCTAACAAGGTTAAACAAATTTTAAATTATTTTCTAATTTTTATCATGTTATATTTTTAGTTTAATTATATTAATAGATAAATTTATTTCAAAACAGTATAATTACATAAAACATTTCCAAATATAGGCCATGGGGTGGGTCCAGGAGGGTTATGTTGTAAATTAAAGTAAAAATTAGCAATATAATAAAATGAGCCAATAATTAGTGACACGACACCAGTTTTTATAACTATATCCAAACTAAATTGAATAATTCATTAATATAAATAAGTTATAATAGATAATTAAATATAGTTAACTTTAAAAATTTTTAAATTTAAAGATAAACTTTTAAAAACATTTATTTTTAAACATTATTTACCTGGATAAATCCATTTTATATTATAAATTTATTTATGTAATAACCATTTTGATAAAACAAATTTTTAATTAATTTAATTAATTATACAAAATACAAACATAGAGACATACATAAATAATGTAATATAGAGACATACTAAAAATACCCCGGGGTTTTCATAAACCCATGTTTTTGAAATATCTTTTACCCAGGAGTATAAATGTTTTTAGCCACCTTAGACGCTCCTGTTGATTTTTGGAAACGTTAGAAATATTATATATCTATATAATTTTTTTAAAATTGTATTTCTACAATCACTTAATACAACACTATATCATATCAATTCTTATCAAATTTAACATCTTATCAAATTTCTTATTAATTTGATAAAACTTTTATCAATTCTTATTAAATTTAACTTTAATTTGATAAACTTTTAGTAACCTGACACATCGGGTTGAATTTAAGGAGACGTTTGAAATATTATATAAATATAATATTTAAAAAAATGTATTTCTAAAATCACCTTATAGTACACTATATCAGAGCTGCTATATATGAGTTTATTTGCTAGTTACCGTAAAGCCTTGCATATAACATAGCAATGTATATAAATTTATCAAAAGCTTACAGATACATTTTATCCAATATATATTTGTAAATTAATTAAGCATTGTATAATTAATAATAATAAGCAATTAATCAGAGTAGTGTGAAGTGCGCTTGCTTTAAGTTTTATCATTTAATTTCCCCAATAAGGTGTGAAACTTAATGCAAGGCTTTGAGGTAACTAGCAGCTAAACTCATAATAAGCAGTTCTACTATATCATGTCAAGTCTACACAAATTTAACTTCAATTTGATTCAACTCTTAGTCACCTGACACATAAAATTAATTTTTGGGAGGCGTTTGAAATATTATAAAAAGCATGGGGTTTTTGAAAACCCAAAGTTTTCAAAACTCTAAGTTTACAAAACTCTGGGGTTTTCAAAACCCCAAGTTTTCAAAATCCAATAGAGATATCTATCAGATAATAATAACATAGGATTTTGAAAACCCCGGAGTTTTTTTTAGTAAGTCTCAATTATTGTTTTATTTTTTATTAAATTATATTTTAACAATCACCTAGTAGTACACTGTATTGTTTAAATTCTAGCCAAATTTAACTTCAATTTGATATAACTTTAAGTTCCTTGACACCTCCGATTGATTTTTAAGTGGCGTTTCAAATATTTTTATAATAAAATTATATATTGTTGTATTGTTAAACTAGCCAACATTTTAAGTTAAACTAGCTAATTATTGTTTTTATCTGGCTTACAAAATTTTTTAAAAAGTGGGGTTTTGAAAACCCCGGGGTTTCGAAAACGCGGAGTTTTGAAAACCCCGAGGTATTTTAGTATGTCTCTGTAATATAATATTAGCAAACGAAATAAGTTTTCCAAATGTGTTGGAATATTGATTAAAATTGTTTTATTAAATTTATCACTTTCATATCATTATAATCTAATCTAATTAGTTTAAACTATATTTAATCTTGTTCGATTTTCATATTTTAAAATTTAAAAATAATTTTTCCAACAAATTATCTGGCCAATTTCCAGAAACAACTTTTTATATTGTTGGCATACATTTATTTTCGTTATTATAGACATACTAGAAAATTTTAATATAATATTTTTATGAACATACAAGGTATGTAGAGTAAATTAAAATTTATGAAATTATTACATTTTGAATAATTAAATATATATATTATTAAATTATATAAAAATGGCCATTTTATATTGCTATAGACTAGGCTGTATGTTTTTTGTTTAATAGATATTATTTTTCAAGTAATTAATTGATTATTTTAATAGTAAACGTTAGCGTGTATCCAGAGGTAGCGGTTATTGCCAATAACCACAATGGCTATATCGCCCGATCCATTGAATTGTATTTTCTTAGATATTTTGCTAACTATTTGGACATCACTTAAGTAAATCTTTGCAAACCTATGGCTGGATTTCAAAATCCTGATTCATATCCAAACAAATTGGATTCAAAACGTTTCAAAACTACATACTTATTGTGGTTCCCGAGTAGTCCTGACTCACACTTATCCCCTTATGCCACGACTTAATTCATAACTTTATTCATAACTTATTTCATAACTAGATTTCAATATATAGTTTACTTATTTATTTGTAATTCATTTGGCTATTAATTTAAACATTATTTAATAAAACTATCAATTTTAATACTCAAAATGCGATTAGTGTTTAGGTTTGAAATCAAAATTTCAAACATGCCTTGTTTTATTATAGATAGTTAATTTTGCATTACAGAAACTAGTTATTTTTTTAATTTCATAAAATAATAATTAAAATTATAGGTATTTTTGTAATTAATATAATATTTCCAGCTATATATCGAATAAATTTTTACCATCCATAATTATGTTTGACGATTAATGATAAAATTTTTGACAGAACCGACGAAATTTAACAATCGATTGATCATTTTTAGTCAAAACAGGCCGAATTGGTTCTTGAAAATTATTTAAAATTAATTCATCATTTGATGCCTAAATATTTTTAAAACACAAAATAATATATTATTATTCATAAGAAATAGATTTTAATGTAAAATAATAGTCATATCAGTTAAGAACTTAATAAAATTCATTTATTTGGCTTATAACAAAATACTGTTAAAAATTAAAATTTGTAAAAAAAAGTTCCAACTATAATTTATAAAACCAAAAAATTGGAAAAAAAACTATTAAACGAGTAGATTTTTAGTTTCAGACAAAGTTTTTACATCATTAATCTTATAATTTACATTCAATTTTATTTTAAGTAGTATGTCTCTATTTGTCTACAGATTATATTTTTTAATTAAGTCTAATTTAATTTTTTTTAACATTTTAGCACAAATTTAACATTTTTTATCTTATATCATTTAGTGTTTTGTTTTTCAACAGTCATTTATAGTGTAAAGTGTTTAGGATTGCGAATCTAAGCATACATTTATTTATTTTTTAAATTAATAATACTTTGTAAACATTTTAATATGAGTTTGTACTTTCTTAAGTTTGCATTATTAAACACATTACACTATAAATGCCTTTTGATAGACAAAACTTTAGTGTCATCACTCAATGACAAAGGGTGATGCAATTGTCCGGAATAACCCTAAACACACTCTGTTGATCTGTAAACTGTAATAACTATTCTATTTTTGTCTGCATTATATAATATAATGTAGATAATAGATTTGGTCATAAATATCTCCCCCACTCTTCTAACCTCCTTTCCCCACCAGTCCTTAATAGGATTTAATCTGTGTTTCTAGTAAGGCCTATAAGATTTTCCTCCTATACTTGATCCCAGTAAAATATATGGTTATTTTCGGCGTTGTAATGTCTAAATATGCGCGAAAGTGAAACCACTTTTTTATATATAAAATTATTGTACCAAAATGCTTGAAAATACTAAAATTTACCCTATTTTTAAACAAGGTTTGACAGCAAAGCTATAAGGATCTGCATTATAAGAGTTATTGCTGAAGAATAGCTAAATTAAGATTATAAAGATAAATTATATCATATAATGCATATAACAATACCTGCAGTGATATAAAAAATTTAATTATGTTGTTAATTAATTTATTTATGAATGAATCTGGACAATATAAATTGAATAAAATTTGTAAATTTTGTATTTTAATCGGCTTACTGGGCACCAATTGTACAAATGGTCCTAAAATGGATTGTTCATGGCCAAATTGTAAAAAAACTAATGTTGGGGACAATAGTTTTACTTTCAAATTAATATTTGTTAATTCATATCCAAACAATTTGATCAATACTTTAGCATTCATTTTGCACATCACTCCTAAGTCTAACTCGTCCAACCATTTGTAGTCCAAAGTCAAAACGTTTGGTATAATTGAATTGTGAATATAATGAACGTGTTGTGAATCACACCCGTTTTCCACCATTTTCTAATAATTTGAATAAAATTTCTTTAAATAGTTTTAAAACATCAAAATAGATTTTGTCACTAAAAAATTACAATATCATAAACATTTTGCTTTCTTGATAAATGCAACAATTTTGTAAAACAAATAATATAGATTTGAAAAAGTCAACTTGATTGCATAACAACAAACAAGGTTTGACAGCATACCTATAAAAATCTGCATAATAAAAATCATTGCTATAGAATAGATAATAATTTCGCATTATATTCATTTTTACAAAAAAGTTTATCTAATAATGCTTGTTTGGAAAAATTCTAAGCATTCAACAATACAGTGTTTTAAATTATTTATATAACAACGAATATAATTAATATATAATTTTAAGGTTTACTCTAACAGTATCAACAATATATGTGCTCATTGTATTTTACTCATTAACTCAACAGCCCAACAAGAATTAATGTTCACTACAATATATACTCAAGAAGTATTTTATTATTCAAAACAATTATTAATTTTACAAAACAAATTGTTTCAGTATTTATACTGATTTTGAAATTAAACTTTAGACAAAACATATATTTAATTTTCAAACAGGAATTAATTTAGACATAATTTTCAATTTGTATACAAAATCTTTATTTGCATTATTAAATAGAGATAACTTTAACATTGAAAAAGTCGTTTTGTTACCAAACGTATTAAGCATTTTTATCTTATCAACAAATAATAGTATAGTGCAGAGTTCTTATCTTGGATTCCAATTTGATATCTAATCTGACTGATAAAAAATTTAAAAATTTGTAACGATATTTTTTAAATGTACAAAACCGTGTTTTGAATTAAATTAAATTTTTAAATTTTAAATAAGTTTTATGTTGTTTAAATGAGTTATAATTATAATTAAGATTGCAAAATACATTATCAAATCCTTTTATATTATTTTTATATTAGTTTATTACATTACAAAGTGATGATTATTTTATAATAGTGAGAAACTATAAATGTAAATATTATGTTAATAATTATTAGTACAAATACTTTATAAATATTATACAAGTTTATCAAAAATTTTTAATGTAATTGACAATCAATAACTTTTCATAATGCAAAATTTAATAGTAAAACTTTTGACAACATTTAATACCAATTTTTAAATAAAATTTATTTTAAATAATTAATTTAGGTAATAATAATTTGCTTGCAGTTTTAATTTAAGTAAAATTAGATTGTATATATTATTAAATTATAATTTTTTCCAATTAATAATGTAATTAGTTTTGTGTAATTGAATTATTATATTAAATTTATATCTAGACAAGATAATTATTACAAAATAAAATATTTAACAATTTATATATTAAACAAGTAACTAAAAAATTATATACAATTTAATTTATCAAATTTAATACAATATGATTTATTTAAAAAAAATTAAGATATGAATCTTTAAATTTATTTATAATTATAATTATTAAAAACTATAAATTATTTTAAAAATTCA
>JAQIWK010001082.1:0-11819 GCA_034695265.1 Dissorhina ornata | reverse complement strand
AAATAAATGTGCTAGGTTAAAATGCATATATGTAATATGTGTATTATTAAATAGTGTTTTTTAATCTCTATTTTTTTGCCCATTTTACCTGTTCAAAAATCTCAAAAATCTTGAAACGATAATAATCTATTCATAACTTATGGTTAATATAATTAATATCTTATATTTAATATTGATTAAATATAATAAAATATAATATTAGATTTAAATTTAGTGAATCATAAATTTATTTTTAAGATTTAAATCTGATTTATAAGAAGTTTTTTATAGCCCTGGAAATTGTAATTAAATTAAAAATTATGTAATTTGTAAATTAAATTTTTTTTATCTATATTAAATATAAGATTACTGTAACTATCTGAAAGTTTTGTTTAAAAATAATATTTATTTTTTTTTAAATTAATAAAATAGTTTATAAAAGACTTTTACATTTATAAATAACATTTTTTTAAAGATTTTAATTAGCTAATTATTAAATTAATTTTGTAATATATTGTAATTTTGTATAATTTATTTATAATAATTTAAATTATATAATGAACAATATTTCATTTAAACAAATATATAAAACTTATATTTATTTTTAAAAATATAATTACAAATAAATTTTTTAATTGTTAAACACTTATATAAACTGCAAACAACTAGTCTGGATGTGATTATTATCTAAAATATTGATACTTAAAAAATTATATACATTTAAAAAGTTATATTTTATAAATCTATAAATGACTGGAAAATGCCTGAGATATTCCTACCCATCGTATGATTTACTGATTTGTATATCAAAACAGGAAAAAAATTTGATGACATAAACACTAGGATTTAATTTCAGGGCTAAATTGGTATTTAAAATGTTATAAATTAAAAATTTTTAATATCTATACAAAGTTTTGTTTTATAAAAACTAATTTTAATTTTAAAACAATTTTTTCAAATACAATAAATCACTGCCATTGCAAAAAGCTTATCAATAATTATATATTTTTAATATAAATAATTTAATTTAAAAAAACAAAATTAATGCATATTTATTTGGTGATCCGTGAATGTCATACTAATAATTGATTATTACTTTTAAATTGATTTAAATTAATGTGTTTTTAATTTAATTAACTTTTGTTTTACATTTTTGAAAAAATTAATAATGTAAATATTTTATTGTAATTGTATTTTTATAATTTGTTGGCAAATCATTATATAATTGTTTTAAAAGTTGTAAAACTTTGTGCTAATGAATTGATTAATAATTTATTTAACAAAAGCTGATTATTCACTATACAAGTGTGCCAAGTTAATTTTTTTTTAAACCATCCTGGTAGATATTGTCTCCAGTAGTTTGAGAAATAAATTTATATTTGTTTTTGATTATCTATTATTAGTCTAAATATCAATACAAAGAAATAATTGTTTTATCAATTATTTTTCAAATAATGACTGATAAATTATCATTGATTATTTAATTATATAATTTATATATTAAAAGTATATTCAATTTATATAGAACTTTATTAAAAATATAATTTATTAATTTTATTTTATAGTTTAATGTTTAAATTTTAAACAAATAGTAATTTTTATTATAAATTCCGAAAACATATAAATTTATTTATTTATAAATTTTCTACAAACTTTAATTATCAATAAAATATTGAAACTTATTGTAAATTACTTATATCTAAAAAAACTAATTTCAGGATCCTTTTTGACAGTTAATTTATTCAACAAAAAAAAGTTTTAAGTTATAAATTATAACACAAATCATAACCACATTTAATTAATTTTTTGTATATTTAAATTAAATTTTAGTTTAAAGAGGAATAATTAAATTATTTAATTTATAGTGAAGTTTTGTGACCAAAAATTATTAACATTTAATTATAACTACTTTCAATTACATCAAATCCAAGATTGCTTTATAAATAATTATAATTATTATTTAATTATATTATATTATAACAACAATGAACTATTCAAACATATAATAAATTGTGTTTAATAAGTAGTTTTTTAATCGACAAAAATTGGTGTTTGGTTTTGACGATTAGATAATTAATAATAAATATATAATTAAATATTAATATAATTTATATATGATTTGTGCGACCATTACATGAACAGCGCATCCAATGTCTCAACCATTGGGTACTTGCAAACGGCGACAGCATATCAGCGCCGATAGCAATACCACCCAATCATTAGCTTATATATCACAGCACTTGAAGGTATTGCTAAATATCCAGATACTTGAAAAGTGATACCAAGAATATAATATATAAAAAATAGTTTACTTGATATATTTGCAGCTATTTTTATATATTATATATATTATATATATTATATATTAGTTATACTAAAAGTGCTAAAAGTTGCCTAAAAATTGTTTTAAAAAAGTTTTTAAAATTTAAAATTTAGTTTTATTAATGAGTTTTGAATTTTTATTAAGAAATTTGCCACAAATATGGATAATAAAGACAATGCAGACAATACGGACAATAAGGATAATGATATTGACTATAATGACAATAACGCCGATAATACGGCCAAAGATGAGGACAATAATGCCAAACCTGTTAAACAGTCACTGTTTGGTGACGAGACAAAGGTTACGGTTTATGAAGTAAAACGACATCACCGGTCGCGGGGTCGGGCACCACGTCATCACAAGTCACACCACCATCGGGTGCACCCGCGCCGGTCACTATCGCAGGGGGCGACCCCTCGATCCAAGAACCCGCACCCACTACTCATCCGACAGCCATTAGCAACGCAACGGCGACTATCGGTATCCAAATTGAAACTAAACGCCAATTATAGTGGTTATCAAAAGTCGACACTGTTTTGTCTGTCGATAGTGTCATTCACGTCAATGTTGTCCATGTCTTTGATCGCACCATTCTTCCCGTTGGAAGCGTCCAACAAAGGCATGAGAGAAACCATTTACGGCTTTGTGTTCAGTGTCTACGCTCTGGTCATTATGATTGTGTCGCCCATCACTGGCAAACTTATACCTATTATTGGACCTAATTTTATGCTCATATCGGGTGTGTTTGTGGCCGGTGTGGCCAATGTGTTGTTTGGTCTGTTGGACCAAATTGACGATTTGGCCACTTTTACGGCTTATTGTTTTGTTGTCAGGGTGTTTGAGGCCATAGGGGCCGCCTCTTTCTCGACCGCCTCCTACACCATAATTATGCAAATATTTCCCGACAATATCGGCACAGCTTTTGTGAGTTATAATTGTTTTAATTAAATATAATTAAATATAATTAAAAACTAAATTTAATTTTTATCTGAAATATAATCTTAAAATTGTTTTTAAGTCATTTTTTGCACTCTTTTAGACGCTTTTTAAACTAAAAATTAATTTATCTAGAGTTGTACTCAAGTGTTTAGACTAAAAAAATTAGTTTTTTAAATATTTATATTTGTTTTTCTTGTGATTTTAGTTTATTAATAATATTTATTGTTTTTGTATTATTTTTATTTAATTGATTGCAATTAGTTATCGTATTTTCAAAAGTTTATAGTTTTTTTAAAACTCAATTTGTAAGCATTGAGTTTCTTTCCCATTGCTATCAGTTTTCTTGAATTATTTGCTAAAATATTATGAAATTAAGTTATGCAATGAAATTAGACTTGATATTTGTGATGTGATCTTGTTATTTTTTAGTCAATCACGTTAAATATTTGTAAATAAAATTTAAAACCTAGAAATATTCAAACCATTAATAAATGATATTTGAGAAATTGTCTCAAATGTTTGTCAAAACTTTTGAAACTTTTAGGAAATTTATCAAAACTTTTTAAACTTTTAGGAAATTTATCAAAACTTTTGAAACTTTTAGGAAATTTATCAAAACTTTTTAAACTTTTAGGAAATTTATCAAAACTTTAAATTAATTTAATTTAGGGTTTCATCGAAACATGTGTTGGTTTGGGTATGAGTTTAGGGCCGGCCATTGGCGGCGCTTTGTACGGCATCGGTGGCTATAGTTTACCGTTTTTTGTTTTGGGCGCTCTTATGTTGGCCACAATACCCGTTTGTCTATTTATTATCAAACCTATTGACAGTAAAATTAAAACTAATTTTATAAGTTTTAAATATAAATATATTAATATTTAATTAATTTTTTAGTGGTAATACCAATTCAAAAGGACTCAAACGCATCATATTTAAAACTCATATCAATACCACAAGTACTAGTTGTGGGTGTAGTAGTAGTACTGGTGTCGCAAACCATCAGTTTCTTGGATCCGACAGTTGAACCACATTTTCGGGCTTTAAATATAAGTCCCGAATACGTGTCGATAGTATTTCTGCTACTATCGGCCACTTATACGGTCTCATCACCGATTGTGGGCTGGTTTTCGGGATATTTTGACAATAAGTTTCCGATAATGGCTTTGGGAATGCTTATCACGTGCGCCGGACTACTCCTAATGGGCCCGTCATTTCTCATACCATTAGACCCGTCGCTATTGTTGTCCATCGGCGCGATGGGGCTCATCGGTGTGGCCTATGCTTTGGCTTTTATACCCACATTTGAATCTATATTAGACATTGCATTGTAATTATAGATATTTTCAGCACATTTACTAAATTATTGTTTATTTCTTAAGCAAATGTTTGTTTAATTGCTTTTTTTTAAATATTTATTTGTTTCAATAGAGATAAAGGATTTTCAGACAATATCTCAACTTATAGTCTAGTCTCAGGCCTTTGGAGTGCTATGTATTCATTAGGGTATGAATTATATAATTAAGTAATACTTTTGAAATTTAATTAATTTTAAAAACTTTTTTTTAATAAACATTTCAAATAGTGAAGTGACGGGTCCTTCAATGGGCGGATGGCTATCGGAAAACTTTGACTTTTCAATCGCATCCACAATAATGGCTGCGTTTGCTTTAATGGGTGTAAGATATGGTTTAAATAAATTTAATTAATTTATAAATTAACCATAAAATCAATTAATTTAAAGGCCATAATCGCTGGAGTAACATCTTTCTTTGTCCAATCGGACGAATCTGATTCATCATCGTCTTCGTCGTCCTCCTCGTCGTCGTCGGCGAGTGAAACGGATTGCGAGAAATCAATGGCCAGTATTCGGTCGGGCGGTAAGGATAGCCGCAAATTGTCCCAATGGGACGAAGAGGAAGAGATGGAAAAGGAGTCGCTATTAGACAATTCAATTACCCAACCGTCCAATCATTACTATCTGAATAATAACGGTGTTATCAAAGGCAAGCCAAAGGATCTATTGTTTTCTGTGGCTAGCATTTAAAAACCACAATCAACTCAATTCATACATAAATTTAATTAATTTTATTTTTTAAATTTAAATTATTTACCGTAAAATAACTTTTTTTCTCTGGTTATGTAAATATTAATAGTATTTAACTTTTTTTTATCCAAAGCTAAAAATAACACAATCAGTAAAACCCGTGACTATTTGCAACAATTAATTAAATGTTTAATCAATTATTGAGTAAATATTTTAAGTGATAAATAGTGTACAAAAGTGACTGACAAATGAGATGTATTTTTAAATGCATTATTAGATAACAATTTATAAGATAAGTGTTTCTTGAAAAAAAAAATAATTTCTAAATATACTAATTGTTTGTTTGAATAATATTTCATACTTTTATAAGCATTTCTTTCATTTCAACGTTAATTATATAATTTATACCATTTATTGTCATCAATTAATAAATCAATCATTATTTTATAATTATATTTGAAATAATAATATTACAAAAAATAATAAAATAAATACAAAATAAACTAACATTTAATTTGCATGACTGTTGATGAAAAGTCAATTACAATTAAAGCATATATTTTTAATTTAAAATCCATTTTTCTTATTTTACATGATTTACAGGTTTTTCATCGACTTTATGATTGGTTTCGTCGTCCGACTTATCCGTAGACGACTGGTCGCTATCGGAGTCGTATTCACCCGAACTTTCATAACCAGAATCTTCAGTACCCGTAGTACTCGAGTCGGGATCCGAATCGGCGCTCAAATCAATCAAATTTTGGTCTATTTTTTGTGGCGATTCCGACAACAGCTCTATTAGAGCCGATTTGTGGCACATATTCCTCGATGTAAATAATGTCAATGCCTTTCCCTTATTGTTATGTCTGCCGGTTCGGCCGATCCGGTGGATATAGTCCTCCATATTAGACGGGAAATCGTAATTAATAACGAGACGAACGTCTTTGAAATCTATAGACAAAAGTTAATTTAAAAATATTAATAAATTAAATGAATAACTAATTTTCAAACAAACAAAAAATCCTAAAACTCATGGCATACCTAAGCCTCTGGAGGCGACATCAGTGGCTATTAATATAGGAATTGATCCCTTTCTGAATTCTATAAAAACCAAATTTTAAAGCATTTTAATTGTAAACTTAAATTACAATATATTTGGTTATCAAACCTCTTATAACGAAATCCCTTTCGGATTGTTGTTTATCTGAATGGAGAGCTCGGGCCGGAAACGACTCATTTTTTAGCACTCGTACCAAACGGTCGGCGTTTCGTTTGTTTCGGACAAATATAATAGTTTTCATAAATCCAGAAATGGTTGGAATCAATTCATTCATAGTTTCCAAGAGTTTTGTGTCTTTTTCACAGTCTTTGCACACTTTAACCAATTGATCGATATTTTTGTTGACAGTCAGCGATGCCATCGATTGTGTCTTTGAGACACTGACGTAAACGTAGTCTTTGAGATACTTATCGGCCAATTGTTGTACATCTGGAGGCCAAGTGGCAGAAAACATAAGAGTTTGTCGTTTTGTTTTTAAAGCATCCATAATGTGGCCAAAGTCTGACCCAAAGCCCATTCGCAACATTAGGTCCGCCTCATCGACGACAACAAAGTCAATGTCATCTAGTTTTGCGATCCCTTTGTCCAGAATAGTCTTGAGTCGGGATGGAGTGGCGATCACAACGTGAGGATTGGCTTTTCTAAGAAGCATTTGCTGGATCTCATACGAGACACCGCCGTACAAACACACCGATCGGGCGAATCGGAACTGTTTGACCACTGCCTCGATCTGATGGGTCAGTTCACGAGTCGGCGCTAGTATTAGACACTTTGGCCACCGATCGAGACCCGCCACCAAAGTTCGTAACTATTTATAAATCAATTCATTATAAATCAAACCAATCTATCAAATGATAATCACATACAATGGCCGGTAAGACAAAGCAAAGTGTTTTTCCCGATCCCGAGTTAGCGATGGCCACCAAATCTCTTCCCGAGAAGATAATGGGCAGCGATTGGGACTGAATTGGTGTCGTAGTCGTGAACTGCAAGTGTTTGATGCGTTTGCCTAACATTTCTGGCCATTTATAGCAATCAAACGATTGGATGGGATCTGGTATACGATCGCCGATACATTGAATGCCATGTATTTGGCGGTAGTTTTGGACGTCAATTATCGGGTCATTGGTTGAGTCAGTGGTCGTTGTTATTGTCGGACTCGCACTGAATGACGACAATAATCCTTAAGACAAACACAGATGACATGAGAAAGTCATTACAAATGTATTTTCATTTCGAGACTTACGACAAGTATTGAGACGACTATTGGCTAAAGTGATGGACAAATCGGGAGACGATGTGTTGGCCAATGATAACCATTTGGTAATCAAAAACTTTCTGAACGCATAACTCATTGTTTTTGTTTGAAATTATAATTTGTAATCAAAACAAACAAATCATTTCAATATTTACTTTGAAAATGCATTTCAATTGTAAACACATTTCATAAGCAATAAAAACACATGAATTTGATTGTAAACATTGACTTTCAATGACATCTATAGTAATGCACTGACAATACAATCGCTTTTAATTGCAATGCTTTTCAATGGCAATGTCATAGCATTCATATAAAGCGTTACAACAAATTGATTGACATTTAATTTTAGGAAAACCCTATAAAATAACAACACAAACAGTGCATATGTTATATGGAAATACCTGTTATACACCCAAAACACCAAACCCTTAAAGTTACGTAACGTTATATAAAAGTATACAAAATACTCGGCAATTAATTTAGCAAAACATTAAAACTGATTGTTGTTTACCATTGAAAATAGCATTGAAATATAAAATACAAGTGTTTTATAAATGTATTTTATTTTATTTTTTTAGTTTTAAATTTCATAATAAAACTTATTATAATTAAGTGAATGTGAGCTCCCATTACACACACATAACATGTTGTTGTTTTCAATCAAACAATTGATTTGCAAAAAAATATATTAAATTTAATTTATTTGTTAAATAAATATCAAAAACGATTGAATCGTTTGTTGAGTTTATTTAGTTATTTGTGTTTTTGTTGGCTGTGTTTGACAGCCAAATGTCAATGCAATCACTGCTACTATAATATACAGTATTAGTCGTGCGCTTGGATTGGCTTTGAAACTAACGATTATCTCATCGGCGGTAACCAATGGCCACCCAAACCAACACTACGACAACGGCGTCGACAACCAAACCAACTAAACACAGGACTAAACCTAAGCCTAAACCCAAACTATCATCAGATGGCGATTGTAATGTCAGGTAATATGAAATGAAATGATATAATAAATAATTAATAATAAAATAATAAAACTATAAATTATTATAATTTATAATTAATGATAGAGTAGTTATAAAAAGCCAGTCAATCGTCAAGCAAACACACACACTGATCAAGATCATTTTAAATATCTAGTACTACTTGTATTTGACATGATTTTTGTGCCCATTTTTGTGATACAAATGTTATTTATTTTTTTATAATAAATAAAACTTTTAATTACTATTAAATATAAAATATTACATATAATTTATATTTGCTATTCAATTGACACACAAAAACCAATCGACTTTTAATTAGTCAAGACTTGTAATATATTGGCAATTAATTTATTTATATGTATTTTAGCTAATCATCTATAAAAGTATATATAAAAATAAAATTAAAAGTGACATTAATTTATGTCTTATATTATTAACATTACTATCATTAATGATATATAAAAATTTTTTGTTTTGATGTGGTGTTTGCGTTGACTTTTAATTTATTTTATTTTTATAATTATTAATATATTTTGTGTTTGAGTTTTTTGAAAATACATTTACATTTCATTTTATATTTTATATATATATTTTGTATTTAAGTCTCAATTTAATAGTCGTTTTTCAGTGCAAATCGATTTCAATATCAAGACTTGTCGTGTGTTTTACTATATATTTGAGTGAAAAAGCATTGAAAATATAAATATATTTTTTTATATTTTTGAAAATTATTTGCGAGTTTTAGTGCAAACTTTTAATTTTAAAAAATTTGTGTTTTGTTTTTGTCTATCATTTGTGTGTTTAAAAACTAATGGACGACGATGTGATGGACCCGCCGATGCCGATGCCATTCAGACACCGATTACACCATTTGTTTGGTCAGATTGAGAAAGAGTTTGACGCAGTTATCACCGAAAATGTTGCCCGTATGTCACCATTTGATTGTACCATTCAATTGATATAATGTTTTTAATTTACAATTTATTTTATGTTTAATATTATAATAATAACTTGTTTTTCGTGTTTTTAGTTTATTTAATTTTTTATTTAATTTTTTTTGTCGTTTCGCTAAATAGTTTTGTAACTTTTTTTTTACGTCTGATTTCACTTTTTAAGTGTTTTAAGATGTTTTTGAAAACTTTACTTTTAGTTAGTCTTAAAAGCCTTTTGAATATTATTTTAATTATTTTTTTTATAAAGAGTTTTTAGTACTTAAATAATTATTTTTTAAAATGTAAAACCGGTTTACTTTTAATGGTTTAATTGCTTTTTACTCTTCTCTTTGTAATCACTTTTTAAGACAAATTTCTTATTAATTAATTATATTTTGGTTTTTTGCTAACATTTTGTTGTTTTTGTTTTGTATTTTGTTTTGTTTTTATGAATATTTAACTTTGAAGTCAAAGAACGGGTCGAAACTCTGGAGGAATTGATACTATCTTCAGGTGCGGCCCAAACGGATGCGTCCAATAAAGTTCTTCAGCAAAAATTGTCCGTCAATTCAATGAAAAGGGATTCAATGGTCGCCGGTATTAATGCTTACTTTAAATGTTAATTTATATGAGTTTTGTTTTAATTAATTGATTTGTTTTGTTTGTATGTAAAGCGAGTCAATTGTCGGCCAAAATCAAGTCGACCTATAAATTGAAAGCTTCGGGACGTAATATATTCAAAGGCCAGAATGTTTCGGGACATCTCATCAGCAAATACGAGTGGCATAAGGACGGCCTCTGGTATATCACTACGGCTTTGAAACAACAAAAACAATTTCTCGCAACCGCTTCGGCCGGTAATGTCTACATAAATGACTTGTGTTTTGTGTTTGATTTGTGTTTAATTGTTTGGTTTTGAAATTGATTAGACGGTACGGCGTGTGTGTGCGATGTGACCAAAATGGACACAAATATATCTCCATTCGTGTCATACGTCGGTCACTCGGGATGTTCAGTGAATTGCGTTAAATTTCATCCCAATTATGATCTTATAATGACTGCCGCCGGCGACGGAACTACCCATATATGGAGACCTAATATGGATAATGTATTTAAATTTGAGTTCAACTTATCTCTGAAAAACATTTTTTCATTTATTGTCTTATTTTTTTGGTCAGTATTTGCAGCGAAATTCCGAATCGGATGACCAGCAAGAGTTGGCCGAAGAGTGTCAAGTGATTAAAAACTCATTGTGCGAACTGACTGGACATCAAAGTGTGGTTATTTCGTGCGATTGGATCTCAGGTGTGGACCAGTGTGTGACGGCATCGTGGGATCGTACGGCCAATATATATGACTTCCAAACGGGTGAACTAGTATTACAGTTGGCCGGACACGACCAAGAGTTGACCGATGTCTGCGCCCACGGCTCGGCCCGGCTTATAGTGACCTCATCTCACGACACAACCTTCCGATTGTGGGACTTCAGGGATGCCATACATTCCGTGTCCGTCTTTCAGGGACACACTGAGTATGTATTCATTTCACTATTATTTGATATAATTTTTATTGATTTTTCACTCAAAAATCAACCATTTGTTTGAATAAATAAAATGATAAATAATATTAAATTGACATTTAATTTAAAGGTCAGTCATGTCGGCCTCGTTTCTGGGAACTGATAAAGTGATTTCAGGAGCAGATGATAGGACTGTCAAAGTGTGGGACGTAAGTGATTACTGTTTTTATAATTAATTTATAATTTGATTTGGTATGCGGTTTATTGCATTTGCGCCCACTTTCCCAACCCATTTAAACTATAATTACATAAAACTTTCAAAAAACTAAACGTGATTTTGATGTCATATTTTGGACATACAGTTACGTAACATGCGATCAGCGCTGACCTCCATATACGTTGAATCGCCAATCAATAAGTTTGCCGTTTCGGAGGCCGACAATCTGATAGCCATTCCGTTAGACAACAGACAGGTACGGGTGTACGACCTGTCGGGCAATCGGGTGTGCCGTCTGTCCCGTTCACAACACGACCGAATGGTGACCTGTTGTGCGTTTGCCGCACAAAATCAGTCCAATAGTACCCATCTATTCACCTCATCCTTTGATAGACGAGTCTGTCTCTGGAATATTGTCACCGAAATTAAGTCTTAAGTCTTAATTCACTTATTTTTAATGATCTCTTTCTCTCTCCCTTCCTCTCTCTCTCTCTCTCTCTCTCTCTCTCTAAATTATAATTAATTAATTATTTTTTTTATAATATTT
>JAQIWK010001081.1:0-11825 GCA_034695265.1 Dissorhina ornata | reverse complement strand
TTATTATTAAATAATTTGTTTAAATCACTTATTATTTCGTTTGTTTAGGTTTTGTTTTAATTAAATTAAAAATGTTATGTATTTTACAATTATATTTTCATTTTTAAAAACCTAACTTTTTTTGTTGCTATAATTAGTGAACATAATTATATATTTAAAAAATCAATTTGATTGAACTAATTGTAAAAATTTATTTATTAGTTTTGAATTAATTATAATTAATTAATAATAATAATCATAATAATAATAGTATACTATAATTTGTAATAACAATGAAAATAAATATAATAAACAAATTAGTTTTTTTTAGTTTAGTTTAGTTTGTGAGCGTTTTGTTTAATGCATATGGTTTGCACCAAAAATTATGAAATAATTAAAACATTATTTTCTAATAATTTAATTGTTATTATTATTATTAATTAATTAATTATTTATTTCTTAATAAAAAGGCACAGTTTTGTTGACCGCATTCTGGACCTCAAAAAACGAGAATTTATTCAAATTCGTGTCCATTATATAAGTGTATAGAAAATGCGATACAAGTTTTTTTTCACTCATTTCATTAATCTCTTCAATAATAATAATTATAATAAAGTTTTGTTTTTAAATATATTTATAATTATAATAATATTAAACAATTTAAAAAAAACAGGAATTTATAATAATTTCTCGTTTTTTTTCGTAACAAATTTTTTTCTTCCAAAAACAAATCAAATCCAATAAATAATTTTTTTCTCAGTTGTAGAGCACCGGGAATATCGTTAATATATATATATATATAATTTATATATAACTCGTTAAATAATTGCTTTTTTAAAATCATTTAATTATAAACAAATGCTTAAAATCTATGATTCTTTCAATTTTAATTATTTGGAGTAAAATCTAATTTAAATTACTTTAACTTTTTTTGATTGTTTTATTTCAAAGGGATTTTAAATTGTGTGGAGATTTGGTTTTAGGTGTGAACCGAAGCAATAGTAAAGATATATATATATTTATATATATTATTTATCAGAATTGAGTGAAATATACAGTGTATATATACCATAGAAGAAGTGGTAGTTTGAATAGTTTATCGTAGAAACAGATTATTAATTATTATTAATTGATAATTTGTATAATACAAGTGTTGATTAATGTGTTTTGTTTTGTAATGAATTTGAATATTAAAAAAAATTTTCATCTAAATTATATTTATATTTGTTTTGAAACTAAATTTAATTAATGTTAATATTTAATATAAAAATAATTCAATGACTAAAATGACTGAATTGTTACTATAATTAGTTATATAAATTTATTATTAATTCATTATATATATATATTATATATAAACTTAATTCATTTAGTATTTAATTTAATTAATTAGTTAGATATCAATCATTTCAGTTCATTTGATATAAATAAGAAAACTTTTTTAGTCCAATAAAAATTCATTTAGTCTATGAAATCAATGCAAAAATTGTTTCATTTTATAAGAGATTTTGTTTAAATAATTATCTGAATTGAATGCGTGCTTAAAATGCACGTACGGATCAATATATTGAGAGGATTTAATTGTTTTATCGGGTTTTTGTGCACCTCTTATGTTTCAATATTGATAGCAATTATATTTATATTTAATTATTATTATTAATCGCTTTTAAATTGATATATATTTCTGTATATATGTATATATATTAATATATATCTGATGTAATGGAAAAAAGTGCTAAAAACTGCGCTAAAATGTTGCGGTAATAACACAGCTTTGGATCAATTAGTTGATTGACTTATTATTGTATGAATTTGTTTATAACTATAAGTATATATATTTATATATAATTAATTTAAATAACATGTAAAATGCATGGAAATGGTATCTGATATTATCACACATCAGTAAAACGACTGCTACTTGTAATGCTTGGCGATCGCGAATGAATCACAACTTTGTGCCCTATTTTAGTGGAGTGTCCGTCACTTTCCACCACAATTGTCGTCGACTGTAGAGCGTCGTCGGCGGATGAGTCGGCGTTTGGGTCATTGGGTGCCCGACTCTTACGCTCTTTATAGTCACGCCAACAGGTTTGGATGATAGCCGAGCAATAGACCTCTCGTTGGCGCCACAAAGTGCTGCTGATGTGTTCAAACTCGTCCAACTTGGGCGGCGCCACTTCGGCCAACTCTGCCGACTCTTCAATCACGTGGCCCTTTCGAGCGAAGAAGTCTTTGGTCAATGCGTCCAATATGTCCACACAATAACACATATCTCCCACACAAATGGGAATATCCATTGATATTAATTTATATTTATTAGGCTTTGGTATCTGAAGTGGTTCTTCGAGAGCGTGAACAAAGTCAGGCAACGCGTGGAATGGTATGAATTGAGTGCCTTTCGGATCAAACTTTTGCCAAATTTCATAATACATGTCATAGTCATCGTCGGTGAGACCTTCGTGAACGTCTTCGGTGGCCTGACTGTAGTTTTCTAAGATGACGGCGATATACATGTTTATGATAATTAAGAAACCAATGATGAGATATGAGACCAAAAAGGCGATGGCTATGCCTCTGTTGCCGCAATTGCCTTCGAAGTCACCTCTGGGTAGTTCGCAGTCAGTCTCATCCATAATGGCGGCCAACACGCCGTCCCAACCGGCAGATGTGGACATTTGGAACAATAGGATGAAAGACTTGGCGAATGTGCCGAAATTGAATGTCTCGTCCACACCGTATCGCGGCTTCACATTCATGAAGAACGACATCCCAAAGATGGCGTATATGAAGATCACCAAAAATAACAGCAAACAGATGTTGAAGAGGGCGGGCAAAGACATGGCCAACGCAAACAACAAAGTTCTTATGCCGCGCGCGCCCTTCACCAGACGCAACACACGGCCCACTTTGACCACTCGCACCACTCTTAACAATGTCGGCGATACAAAGTATTTTGCGATCAGATCTTTGAGTAAAACACCTAAAAGTATACCAAAAAAAATAAAGATATTTTAGTTATAAAATTATTTAAAATTTGAAATTTGAAAGCAGACCTAAGATGGAGAGGATGACGACGACAAAGTCAAAGACATTCCAGGGCTCCTTGAAGTAGTACCACCGCAATGCAAATATCTTGAGCAGACATTCAGCCGTAAATACGGCGATGAAAAATAGATTGAGGCGCTCGAGCACCAGATTGTATGTTTCGGACTCTCTATACTGATCCATAGCCATAATGATCATGTTTAAGGCGATGAACAGCATAATAATCATATCAAACTTTTTGTTTGTCGTCACATCAAAGATAATTGCTTGCAGTTTAAACTGTTTAAGAATGACAGACAAAAAGCGCCAATCTCAATTAGTTAAACGTCAATTACATTAAATTTTAAGGTATAATTATTTATATAAAAAAAAGTTTATATATATTGCATTACCCGGGGACGGGGTATAGCTTTGGCCGGTTTTTTAGAGCCCATCTTTTTCATGGCATTGTAGTACTTTTTTTGGTCTTCAGTCATAAACATTTCGAGAGAACCGCCGGCTTTTTTCTTTTGCTCATTAAAGTTATCAATAATGACTCCAATAAACAGATTGAGTGTAAAAAATGAACCAAATATAATGAAAAACACAAAATACAAATACATGTATAAATTGATTTCTTTTTCTGGCTGATCAAACTCTTTGGGTTGCGAGTCGATCGCATTGTCCATAATTGGTAGCCAACCCTTGAATGTGGCCTTTTTATATTAGTTAGAAATAAGTAGATATAGAATAATAACATATATAAAGAGTGGTTAATAATATTTGAATGAATACATACAACTTGGAAGAGTGAGAGATATGCGTTCAAGACATTGTCAAAGTTCATCTGCGGATTATACCAAACGGTGCCATTCGTGTTCAGACACGTTAACTTATTTGGTATATAACTGGAGTTTAACTTGATTTTTGTTGTATTATCAATGCAATGATAAAATTTGCCCAAAAATAGTTGGACACCCATTATGGAGAATATTAACCAAAATATAAGACAAACGAGTAATACATTAAAGATGGCCGGAATTGCTTGGATGAGAGCATTCACCACAACCTTTTTTTGTTGGTTTGTTTGTTGATCACATAATTAGTAAAATTAAATAATTAGTATTTAGTTTATAAATTAAATGATTAGTTTTTAAAATAACAATTAGTGTATAGTTTGCAAAAGGGTTTGAAATATTTATCAAAAGCTCTTGATTTGTGAGTTCATCCATAAGACTCAAGAAGAGTCATTCAATTATAATAGAAGAATATTATAATTTGTTATAAAATATAGTTTTAAACATTAAAATTTAATTTTTAAATTTAGGTTTAAATTAATTTCATAAGTGATTTACAAATGCGAAGACAAACTTTTTTTATAGCAATACAACACAACTATTGACATTAAAGCAACGGATAGTACATGCAATATCTTTATACTTACGATTAATGACCAGTCCAATACGGCAAGTACCCACTTAATACTACTTACTACTATACTTACTTGGTAATTAGAGCTTATTTGTTCTTGAACAATTTATAAAAAATAGCAATAAACAAAATTTCCATCCAATTAAAGAAAATATCAATAATAATAATAACAACAATACATTGAAATCAATTGTCGGAAATATTATGAATATAATTGAATGTATGTATCGATGAATGAAAGGATCATTCAGGCAATGGATATACAGAAGGAAGTATTGTTTGGTATGACTCTTACCCGCATTCCCTGGAAACGGGAGAGCGCTCTGAGAGGTCTTAGAGCTCGAAGTGTTCGCATAGTTTTAAAAGCTTGAATTTTGCCGGCGCCAAACCACGTGGCCACCAAATTTATCACCGATACCTAGATATATGCCAATGCACATATGGGGCGTTGGGAATAGGGTTGGGCAACAATATATTATTAGGCACTTTGAGTACATACCTTACTGACATAGCATTAGCATGGTCATAATTTTAATAGGAATGATTGCATATCAATGAAATCATATTCCATTCGCTATATAGTTAATAATATAATACTTACCACAAATCAAATTTAATAATTTGTTGCAATACATATTTTTTGTTTTGTATCTACTCATTCACAAATTGTAAAGCATAGCAATTGCGGGACAATTACTTTTAAAAAAATATATATTTACAACACAACGTACACTAAGACACATATATGACACACATTTACAGAGACACCACATCAATATCTGTCTAGAGATTACACACACATATTGATACCTACTTTTTCTATGTCATGACAGTTACAATGATAAGCAAATCTAACACATATTGACTAAATAGCTTACGAAATTGGCAGACAATCAAAAGCTACAGATTCACTAGTGAGGAGCTAGACTTGGCTAAAGTCTAGTTAATATCCGGTCAATGGATGCTAAATGATTTCATATGTTTTGAGGCTTTAATTTCTACGTTTAGATTCAAGTTTAGAGTAAGAGAAAGAGATAGAGAAAAGAGAGAGAGTTTCTGTATATGGATTTGGTATTTGGATCTATTGGTTGGTGATGTGAAGATACTTTGTTTTTGGTGATAATCACTTACTCTCATGCCTTCCAATCGGGACATTGCCCTCAGCGGCCGAAGTGCTCGCAATGTTCTCATGGTTTTGAAAGCAGGTATTTTGCCTAAACCTGCTAAGCCAACAGCCCAGTTAAATATAGACAGCTATAGAAATAGTGATTTGAGCAGCCATAATTGATTCAAATGAAGCTGTTAATATCATTACATTCACCACCCATGGTCATTTTTGTTTGTTTGTTTGTTTTGTTTTATGTGGTTAATCATATTTTATGGTGCTTTTATTTATTATGTTTCGCACAAGTCATTTAACTATCACTACTATTACTATCTACTTATATAATATATCATTAATATTGCTTACTCCCACTCTGTCTGCACAGACATTCATCACATCACTCCCTCACTTATACATACATTTTTCTCAATTCATTCATTCAATTAAATTATTAAATTAAATCATTTGTTTAGATAAACATATCATATAATTAAATATAAATAAATATATATAATTATAACTAAATCTATAAAAATATATAAAGTTGAGTAAGAGTGTTATTCAAGTCTTACCATAACGATGGCAAAGTCAAGCCAACACCAGGCGTTTGTGAAATACTTGAAGTATCCAAAAGCCAACCATTTGATAAGCATTTCAAATAAAAATATAACTGTAAAGAACTTATCCATATATCCCAAGTACTCCATAAATGTTTCATCTTTTTTAAGATTCACGTCTTCTAATGCCTGTAATTAAATGTAAAAAACAATTAAATAACAATTAAATCCATCATTTGTATGATTAATAATTAAAAAAGTAACGATAAATACCAGTGCAATACTGCTGATTAAGATGAGTGTAATGACTAGTGTTTCAAAGTATTTATGTTCAACTAATTGATAGGCTCTTAATCTGATTTCTTTCCATTTGATCCAAAAGGGTGTCTCTTCGAGACATGTGGGACAGTATTTGTAGAGCGGTTCGGGGAAGCAATCAGACGGATATTCACTGATTATGACATCAGCAGTGGCGGTCTCCAACTTATCTGCGTCCATATTATCTGCCATACCATTTAGTTCACCATTTTTATTCAGCTCTTCCTTAGAGCCCATTATATCTTCACTGTCTTTCTTGTCCTCATCAAGTGATGAACGACTGGACGGCTTTTTGAGGCTATTGTATGAATTGTTGCTTAGATTATCGTCGTCTTTGCCATCGCGTGTGTGGAGCCGATTGTCAGCGTTAATCATAATCTTCTCCATTTGTGCGTCTTTTATAGCGTTTCCTAATTTAACTGAATTTAAGACATTTCGGGCACTGTTTGCAAACTTTAGTTTTCCGCCCTGTATTGCAATCTCCAGACCATCGCCCACCACAACCTCCAGTTCTGTGCCAAGCTTTTTGTCTTTTATCACTTGTCCGTCCATCATAACAATGTCTCCGCCCGTCATTTCGTCCATTTCTTCTCTGATATCTACCGTTTGATCTCCAATTTGATTACGTGTTTTGGACCGAAATATCTATTTTTAAATACAAAATAAAATTAAAAATAAACCATATTTTGTATACTAATTATAGTTTAAAAAAAATTCAATGCCTTAAGGACGAGAAGGAATCGGTTCTTAACCCATTTGCCCCCACGAGAGAAACGATCAAAAGCCTCCTGTAGTTTCTTAGTGTCGGCGCTGTCCGATGTGGGCGCCGACAGATTGGACGCACCAAACGATGACAGCAACAGAGCTAAGAACAGGTTGAGTACCACTAAATTGCCGATCACTACAGTGGCCAAAAAGAAGGGCACACACGGGGCACCCGACACACGCATACAGTCCCACATCGACTCAATCCATTCGCCACATAAAACACGAAATACAATCATAAAAGAGTGCATAAAATCGACAAAATTCCAGCGAGGTATTTCTTCACCATCAAAACTATTATCAACAACAAAAAATAAGATATAAATAAATAAATTTAATTAATAAAACTAGAGAGTGTAATCAATATTGACATACTTCTCCATGGTATAGTTTTTGCCAAACAATTGCATTCCCATCACAGCAAATATAAATATAATGATGGCTAATACGAATGTCAAGTTACCCAGGTCTCCCACCGCTTTACCCATAATAGAGATGAGCAAATTGAGCGTCGGCCACGACTTGGCTAACTTAAATACTCGTAACTGTAGTTATTTTAAAAAAAAAGTTTCATAATTGTTAAATAATTTTTTGTATATTTTGTTTATAATTAAATTAAATGATTGAATGACTGAATGAGTGAATGACTTACTAATCTAAACGAACGGAGCACTGATAGGCCTGAAACGGACGCCAGTCCGAGCTCTAGTAGAGACAACACAACGATCACAAAATCAAATATATTCCAACCCTCGCGGAAGTAAAACTTTGGACTCAATGCTATCAACTTCATGCCCGCCTCGATCGCAAATGTGGCCGTAAAGAACTGCATCATTATATCAGTTATTTATTAATACAATATATATAACAATGTGTGTAAGTGTGTGTGTGTGTGTGTGTGTGAGAGAGAGAGAGAGAGAGAGAGAGAGAGAGAGAGAGAGAGTAAACATATATGTTAAAACAAATACAGAATTTAGGCCTTGGGTTAAGCTGACAGAGTGTTGTCATAAATAATTAATAATTAGTTAATGACTTTTTAAAAAATAAAAATAATTTTCAAAAATAATTCCAAAAATTTGGAGAAAAATATATATTCAATTAAATGTAAAGCAAAATAGGGAAATAAAATAAAAACAACAAAAAAATATTAAATAAATTATGCAAATGGTTTATAAGTTTTTTTTGAAATAAATATAACTAACTAAGTTATGATTATATCAATTATTAAGTTATTTTAATCAACGATTTGAAGGGGAGGATAACGAATATGTAATAAAAGTGAGACATGATATGCATTTGTAAAATAATAAATATAGTAATGCATTAGTAATAAAGTATTCAATTCGTGTATTAAACAATATAATGATTGCTCACATAATTGCCATTTTGTAATGCATTTTCAAAGTCTTTGTCCATATTGTGGTGATCCATAGCCATAAATAGTGTATTAACTACAATGCATAGTGTGATGAAGAGCTCCATGAATGGATCAAAAACAATGAGTGCCACCAACTCTTGGACCCGAACCCAGCACCAACAACAATCCCAAACGCATAAAATATCTACACACTTTAAACAACCCGTCAAAAACCTTTCCTTAAATAACGGCTTTTCGGTCTCTTCCTTATCTGATGGAAAATAATAGATGGAAACTGTATAATGTTTAATGTGCCCGCTCTTTTCAACTATCTAGGTTATATTTATATTTAACACCAACCACAACATCAAATACAAACATATATATTTACAGACCAATCTTTTTTGTCAACACATCAACTATTTTTGTTTCATTCATATATTTTGTATGTTTTATATATATAAGTCATGCATTCATTAAAATTTAAATATTAAATATTTATTACATTATAATATAATGTATATATAGTAAAATATAAAATATAGTAAACAAGTTTTTTGTCATTTTAATTAGTTTTAAATTAAAAGTTTTAATTTAAAATTTTTAATGCATTCATCCTTATTATTAAACATTGTATATGAATATGCTTTGAG
Source organism: Dissorhina ornata (assembly GCA_034695265.1). Classification (NCBI taxonomy): domain Eukaryota; kingdom Metazoa; phylum Arthropoda; class Arachnida; order Sarcoptiformes; family Oppiidae; genus Dissorhina; species Dissorhina ornata. Next base: position 2,633 of record JAQIWK010001081.1, on the reverse strand, counting down.
GAAAAGTATGCTTTAAGTATAAAAATGTTTTTTTGAAAATATATAAAGATTTTCAGACTTTTCTTTTTCATTAAAAAAGTTGGTTGAGACAAAAGTGTGACAAAAATCTTGTTTTTATATTTAAATTATTAAAATATCAAACAATAGCATATAAAACAAATTAGTTATTTGTATGTTCATGTTGTTATTGTAAATTTTTATATTAAAAATATTAATTAAAATCCAATATTTACTTTTAAAAAATAATTATTTTTTTACATTACAATAGATTATTAATAAAAATATGAGAATAATATGATATTATAATGACAAAAAAATTAATGGATTTATTGTGCATTAAATGCATTAAACATAAGACAAACACAAAAAAATAGTGAAACACTAATGAAGTGATGATAAATGCAAACCTCTATCGCTGTCTTTGCTATGACGTCCCGCCGCCTGCTCTATGATATCATTTAAAACCATCACATCTACAGTGGAAATATACATAAAGATATCCAAAAATCATTAATCGTTGGTATAGTTAAGTTAGTTTTAACGGATGGCATGCTATGCAATCACAACCTTTCATATCAACCATCGCCTGACGTGGAGACGGCTGTTGATCGAGAAATGGATTTTCATTTTGCTTATGCTTTACGGCTATCATATATTCTTCCGGATCTAATAAGTCCTGTAAATCAAAAACAAATTTGTTTTTGTTTAGTAAATTAATTACAAAAAAATAATATAATATATATATATATATAATTACAAACATTTAAGTTATTATGGTAATAAAAATAATAGCAATAAATATAATAATAATAATAAATATAATAATAATAAAATATAATAAAATTAATAATAAAATGAATAACAAGAGTAAGATGTCAATGTTTTGTTTGTTTCAAGAGACAAAATGACAAATTTGTATCAAAAACTTAAATAAGTGTATAAATAAATGAAAGGATGACTACAATTGGTAGTGATAAGTGCATGCACTAAATGCAAAGTGATATTTGTATGAATAATAATCATAATCATAATAATAATGGTAATCATAATGGGTTTAATGAAAAAGGGCCGGTTAGTCGATTTGATTAGCCGGTGATATGGTATGGGTTGGTCATGACCTCATTGTAATACTGGTGAAGATTGCGTCGGGATCTTAATTGGCTTTCTTTGGTCCAAAGGGCACCACCGCGTCCGTAGATGTCTCCGTGAGAAGTGTATGATATACGCGATGAATGGGAAGTATAGCTGGAATGGCGTGAATTGAGATTTGTATTATAAACAGGAATAATGATAGCGCCGTTCTCCTCCGACATGGGCGTAACGGCCGTACTATCATCGGCATAGGGCAGGTGCTCTTGAGCGTCCAGGTATGTTTGGAGCACCAGAGGCTTACGATCACCAAAGCGTCGACCATTGGTACGGGCCCAGGTCACACTAAACTGACTGCCCCGACTGCCCCGACGCAGATTGAAGGGCGAACCGGGAAGACTGAGACTTGCCTGGAGCAAATTAAAAAATAACGCATATACAGCTATTTCATAGTGATCCAGTGCCAAATTTACATGCACTCAGACTTTCTATATAATATCTTTTTTCTTTATATACAGTACTGTATATCTATATATAACATGCATTTCTCCAGACAATGCATCCGACAATTCAATTAATTTAAGTCCAGTGCAATCGCATCTACATTATTACGATAATACCATATCTACACCATTTTTCCGATGCCTCTAAACCTATTAGACATTATCTAACTATTGTCGTACACTATATCTACAGTACATGATTCACTATAGTTTTTTATAATCTACAGTACAGTACACTATTATCTATTAGTTTTTAAAAGGATTTCTAAACTAATATACTATATTTATTTCATACATTTTTATACACATTTATATTTACGTTACACGTATTCACTATTGATATACCAATTCATGATCTAATGATATCAATGGATGGGATATTTATATTACAAGACATTTAAAAAATTCATGTAATATAAATGAATTAGCAAAACACTAAACATTTATATTTGTTAATTGGATGGATAGCATCCATTGGATACTAAATATATACACATTTAAGACACATTTAATACAATACCGGTTTATAAAATAAGACATCAATATATATATATTTGAAACTAAGTTTTTACATACGTTTTTGACATCTATTTTATGAGAGGAGGGATATAGAGAGTACACCAATCAATACAATGTTACAAATCTACTTGAGATTAATATACAGTTAAAGTAAACAGTATATTATTTAACTAACATATCCAGACAAACTAGACACTACTTTTTTTAAAGGATACCGATACGTTTGGACCATTAAACAACTACTAATTGTTTATTTTGCGGGGATATATCAATATAAATATAAACTATTTACTAATTAACTACTGAACCAACCATTTACTAAGTTTCTATATGATCCATATTAAAAGGGGGAAACAAATGCTGACAGTTAAAATATGAATTAAAATAATATACATGGTTAAAATGATCCATGTATATTGATTGTTTGATTTGTATATACCTGGAGTTCAATGTCGAACCGGGAGTTCCGCCTTATTATTGAAAACCAAAGCTAAAGTGAGTGTAAGGTTTGGGTCGTTTGTG
>JAQIWK010001080.1:0-11828 GCA_034695265.1 Dissorhina ornata | reverse complement strand
TATTCAATAGTACTCATCAAAACCTTTCGATTGATATGCTACAAGACGTACACTAATGTTTATTTTGGCTTAAAATATGTCAAATATCATTAAATTTAAAATGGCCGCTGTGGTTGCACGCAAGGTCGTATCAAGATAATTTATACATATTTAGAATTCTTATGTCAAGAGCTTTCAATCCATACCAAAAAATCCATTATGCAAGCTTAGGCCGATTAGAGCATTGTCCTTTATATAGTTGATAAAAGCAATCATTTATTAATTTTTATAATAGCAAGTATAAGTTTTTTTAATATAATTTATTTTATTTATAATTTAATAATTTATTAATTTTATATTAAATTAATTTTTTTAAAACTTGTTATCCCGACGATTGATTCCTTACCCAACCAATTAACTAAACCAAAGCTAACTTAAACTTAAAATTTAATTTAAAGGGTTTTAATTAAAATAAAATAAAATATAAAATAAATTAAATAACATGGTGAATTAATTTGCATAATTAAAATTTATAAATAATATTTATGTAGACCAATGATTAGATGATATATTAATTTCAAAACTAATTAAAGTGAAGGTTATGTATATTACAAGTATAATAATAATTAGATGATATTTGAATAATTTATTAATTAAATTATATATAATTTATTAATTAAATTGTAAAGTTTACAATCCTATAGTTTATCACATTTACTATTATTGAAGTTAATATTTAAATGTAATAATAATTAATTAAATTGTATTAATTAAAACTGTTTTTTTTGCAATACACATAAACATGTTTATTAATAAATTATTTTATTTTATTTTCAAAATCTTCAATCATTTAATTAACTAATTATTTAAAATTGTTTAATCATTTTAATTAAAATTAGTTCAAACATTGCGCTCAAAATATACACATAAACAGTAATAACGATTCAAATACAATGCGTTGAATGTTATAAACCCTTTCACTATAATATATAATGTGTTTCAATGCTCACAATAACAACATGTTTTGTAACCCTTAGACACGTTAATGATGTCCAAAAAGTTTGACCACATGTTTGTATTGGTCGTTGCGGTTATGGTTTGCAAACATTTTATGCACCAAACTTTGGGATCAATTGATGGTGACATTTGCATCTATTGATTGGTATTCAAACATCAATTAGTCAAACATGAGGTAAACTTTAATTTTCAAATATAATTAATTTAATTTTTAATGTATTTTTCAATTGTTTTTTTCAAACCGTTATTTTCTGTATAGAAATATGGGATCAAGTAGTGGTGACAATGGGGCCGAAGACTTCACTCGAAGTCAATTGTTGTCAAGTGTGGATCAAATGAGACGACAAAATGATTGTTTGAAAACCGATTTATTGAGATATGAATTGCTTTCAAACAAATGTCTAAATTATATCCAATTTTTGAAAACTAATTCAGTTTTGAGTCAAACCATTGACACTTCAATTGATAGACATTTCATTAAACAAATTAATGATTTAAAAGATATTCACAAGTGTTTTGTTTATATGAATCAATCGCCAGTTAATTGTAAGTTTATTTGTTACTTATTTATAATAGAAATTTAATTAACATTTAATTGTTTTTTTAATAAATACTTTTATTAGTAGTTTTGAATGCGAGTCAAGAAACACAAGACAATGGATCCAAATGTGGTGATTGTGGTGAAAATGTAGCAAAAAAGGGTCACTTTGTATGCCATTACGAGAACTGCCAAAGAGTTTTCAAATTTTTGAAATCATTTCAAAAGCACTTGAATTCACACCCAAATGGCAAAGAAGTTAAGACTGGTTTGGGTGATAAAGAACCGCTCAATGATACTGTCATTGATATAATTGCCACTGAAAGCCATGAGTTGGACAATAATAATGGCTATGAGTTTGTTTGCAATTTCGCAAACTGTGGTCAAGTATTTCAAAGTCAGATACCATTTAAACGACACCAGAGTTGGCACTCGAAGTACGTCTGTGGCCGCAAAAAGTGCGACAAGACTTTCAAGTATTGGCGATATCTTCGTCGGCACCAGAAGACAGCTCATCCTGAAGATGAAGGAAAGACCATAACTAGTAAACCATACGTTTGTGACCATCAAAAGTGTGGCCAACGTTTCAAAAGTCAAATACGTCTGGATTTGCATCAAAAATCAGTGCATCGTTTGGACGGACAAAAGCCGTCCACAACTTCAACAACTAATAAGCCCTATGTTTGTAATGACCCGAAGTGTGGCAAAGCATTTGAACATATGATTAGTCTTCGTCGACACCAATTGTCACATTCTGGTCAACGATATTATTGTGATTATGATAACTGTTGTCGACATTTTGCAAACCAAACGCTACTATTAGCCCACAAAGCGGTCGCTCATGGGTTGGATCAGCTAATGGTTGGCGAAGACGTTGACGGCGGCAATGATTACGGTCTCATTACAGCTATTGGTGAACAGCACACGCAAGACATTCAAGTGTCTAACCATACGAGCGGTTACTTTAAAAATACAGACAATTCATGGATCAAATGCCAACATAATGGATGTGACTATAAGACAAGAATAAAGTCAGGTTTGCATCAACACATGAAAAGCCATTCAACTGGTCGTCAATACAAGTGTTTGGTTGGAAATTGTGGTAAAACTTATAAATGGAAACAAAGTCTTACTAATCATCATTTGGTGGCACATCCTATACATCTCAAACACTCTTCAGACAAGTGTTGGCACAGTTGTCCTCATACTGGCTGTCAATTCAAATCCAAAAGCACTCACATTATTGTCCGACACATTGATACACATTTTAAAAGTCATTAATTAATTGTTTTAAATAACAATTAAATATATTTATATACTTATAGGCATTTCAACTGAATCTCATTTAACGTTTTGTTACATTTAATTAAATTAATTGCAATTTAATATTTTGCGAATTAAAATATGGTTTTACTTTTTTTCAAATTAATTAATTAATTTGTTTGTTTAATTAAATTTTACAATTATGACTAATTGTATAATTAATAGTTTTAAATTTATCTTATATAAAAAACAGTATTTTATATTTTTAAAAAGTTTTTATATTAAGCGCCCAAACATTTGTAACCATAGTTACAATAAATATACATTAGTAATCAATAACGTCATGTATTGATTAAAGTTTTGTATTGTTAAGCCGGGCATTTATTTTAATGGTAGGCATTTCTACAAACGCTATACATGGGCATAGGAAATGCACGCCTTGCCCAGGCATTTATCCAGTTGGGCAGGCATTTCGACGTTTACTATGTTTGTTGTCAAACAATATGAACGTAATTTGAGATATATTTTGAGTAAAAATAGTATTTTGTTTACAAATAAGTATTTAAATATTTAAAACGTTTTATACAAACATGGGATCAGTTTGTGGTGATTATTGTGGGTTAAGTCGCCGACAAATGTTGTCAAAGATATGTGAATTGAGTCGAGAAAACAATTGTTTGAAAAGTGATTTAATAAGACTTGAAATGCTGTCCAATGAGTGCCAAAAGTATTTGCATTTTTTGAGCCAAACTCACGATACGACTGACACTTCAATTGAAAACAATTTCATTAAACAAATGAATGATTTAAAAGATATTAAAAAGTTTTGTATTGTTTTGAATGAAGTGTCAAACAGTGGTAAGTCTTGTGTCTTGTGTTTGGCTTTACTTTAAAAATATAATTCATATTGAATTTGATATTCAAAACAGATTTAAATGAAAAGTATTTATCAATTGGTTGTCAAACAAGCGATGTATGGCTCGAACCCACGTCTCCAACAGATGACAATACAAGACATGAAAGACAAGACCAGACATTGAATGCCTACCAATCAGATACTGATTGCCAAACTAATTGCATCTCAATTGAAGACCATTTAAGACATAAACAAGTGTTTGAAGGATCAGATACTGAGATTGAAAGCCATATGAATGCAAACAAATGTGATTCAAGTGATGTGATTAGGAAATCATATGACAATAACTTTAATTATTTAAATACAATGACTAAACGGTTATTAAAATCTATTCAAATTCATACCAAATTAGATAACAAATCAAATGAAGTTATATCTAATCATAAATCCAGTCTTAATAGTCATGCGAAAGGTATTTGATTTTGAAAATTGTCTTTTAATTTCAATATTAAAATTAATTTTTAAAAAAAATAGTTTTGCAATCAATTGGTTGCCAAACATGTGATGATTTGATGCCAAAATACGACATTACAAGACACATGCAATCAAACAGTATTTTAAATTAATTATTATATTTAAACTATTTTTTGAAACAATTATATTTGAATTAAATTTATAGATTTGAATGAAACCAATGTATCAATTGGCTGTCAAACGAGTGATGATTTAATTAAATGGTTTATACAAACAAAAGATAATACAAATGCTGACGAAGAAGATGTGGTTATTATTGAAGATTTAGGGAACAAGTCATCAAAATGCGGTGATAATAGGGTTATAGATGTGAATACTGATGTTGAAAGTGACAATAACATGATTGATGGGTTGGATAATAGCAAAACTTTATATGTTTGCGATTATCAAGATTGCAAAAAATCATTTGCTTGTTTAGGCACTTACTATACACACCAAAGATTACATTTGGGCGACAATTGTTTGCCGTTTAATTGTGGTTTCAATGAATGCTTTAAATCATTTGCTAGTATTGAAGCACTTCGTCGTCACCAAAAGGTCCACACATCTAGTGATACGACATTTGGTCCTAAAAAGACATATCGATGTCGTTATGGAAAGTGTCGTAAAAAGTTTGTGTCAAAGGATAATCTTAAACGTCACGTATTAGCCGTACATCCGGTCAAACGATTTTTCTGTAATTACGGCAACTGTTCGGCACATTTCGGCTTATATTCAGAGATATTGGCGCACATGAGGGCCGCCGATCACCGTTTAAATCAGCCCTTTGTTTGCCAACTAAATGAATGTCAATTTAAGACGACATCGAGAGCTAACTTAGAAGACCATCTAATTAGTCATCCCATCGGCCACTCGACAAGTGGTCAACGGTTTGTATGCGATGTCATGGGATGTGATAAGAGATTTTCTAAAAGAGACAACTTATCATTACATAAACGAGTTGTACATAAACTTCAAAAGCCAAGTCATTTCAACACTAATTGTAAAACTAATTTAAATGATAAACCATTGAATCAATTGACGGATAAGACTAAATGCAAATCAAATTTGAGTCAACACACGAAAAAGCTATCAAAATCTTATAAATGTAATAAATGTGGCAAAACATTTGGAAATGCTATACATTTAAGACAACACAATATATTAAATGACTGTTCACTTCATATGCAGTTCAATATTATGGATCAAACAAATGGTGATGAGTTGGTGGCAAATGAAAGATCACAAGACACTCATAATAGTGAAGTTAATGATAATAAAACACTATTACAATATCTATTAACAACACAACAGTCAGTATTTGTTTGTCGAGTAAATGGCTGTCAATTTAAGACGACATCTTTGGATCAATTAACGGCTCATAAGTCCAGTCATATTACTCGCACCACCGCTGGTGATCATCTGGTAATGAATAACACATTTAAAAATAAGACTCAATGTCCAGAAAGTCAACAAAAGTCTAGTCATAAGACAGACATCGCTAGTCTGGATGTAATGAACTTGGATATTATTTATAAATGTGCAAGCTGTTCCCAAACATTTACTACAATTACCGATTTAAACGCTCATAATATGACTGCTCATGCATTTAAAAACCATCAACTGATTACCAAAGACACACTTCTTAGTGGATCAGCTCAATCAGACAAATCTCAAGACATTCAATGGAGTGTATCATATGTTTGTCAAGACTGTCAGCAAACGTTTGGCACAATTATTGATTTAAACGATCACAACATTAATACACACAACGGTTCGGCTCTTAATGTCAATGTTAGACAACACATCGCGTCGGCCACCACTGGATCAGATGCGAGACAAGGCTTTGATTACATAACAAATTTGTTGCCAAACCAAGTGATGCGACCAAATATTAGCCAAAATGAAAGGCCATACAAATGTCAGGCCAATGGTTGTAACCAAACGTTTAAAAATCAAAAAGTCTTGAATTTTCATAACACTCGTAACCACGGATGCCCTAATAGATCACTTGGTTCGGCCATTTCATGCGTTAAATGCCAATTAGATAACTGTCTGGAAGTGTTTGATACGGAAGAACAGTTAACTATTCACCAATTAAGATTGCACCCTGATCAATTTCCCGATTTACAATGGATTAAATGTGGTCTTACCGGTTGTAACTACATGAGTAAATACGTACCCGATGCTTACCAACACACCGATAAGCATTCAATTAATTAAAATTTTAATTAATTTCTAATAAAAATAATATATAAGATATTAAGTACTTTAATACTAATTATACTCAATAATTGTATCATAAAACACCTTTATATAATATAAATTATATTCATTACTCGACAAATTTATTTACATTTTAATTAAAATATAATTTGTAATAATTTTATACCTTCCAGTACCCAATGGGTACTACCCATCAGCCGTTTAAACATTTAAAAAAATATAATTTTATTTAATTAAATTTAATTAAAATCTCAATTAAACATTGTAAATTAATTAATGTTTAAACTTTAAAGTATAGCTAAATACATAAGTCAATTATACACATGGACCAAGTTCATTAAAAATTTAATTGTGATTGAAGTAAAAAATAGATAATTTATTTTTAATTTAATGAGTTCTTTAAATAATATATATATAATTTGTAGATGTAATTTATTTAAATGGTTTTTTGTGTGTGTGTATTAATTGTATTAAAAATTCTAATTAAAACTTGTAATTAAATTTGTAACTTAATAAAATTAATTTTTTTTTTAATAACATTAATTGGTTTCAAGTTTTTTTTTAAATGGACGTAATATATGGACACAACCGCACATATTGTGTGGCATTTGTTTTGGTGTTTGAATCAATGATTGTTTGTAAACAAAACACTTGTCTGTTAAACATGGGATCAATTTGTGGTGATTTACGCCTTCAGACCCGAAAACAGTTGTATTCAATGATCGGTGAATTGAGTCGTGAAAACAATTGTTTGAAAAGTGATTTAATAAGACTTGAAATGCTGTCAAATGAGTGCCAAAAGTATTTGCATTTTTTGAAAACTAATTCAATTTTGAGTCAAACGATTGACACATCTATTGAAAAGCATTTCATTCAACAAATTAATGATTTAAAAGCCATTAATAAGTGTTGTATTGATTTAAATGACTTAACAGTCAATCAAAACCCAAACCTAAGTAAGTAATGATTAAAATGTATATAACTTTGCATTTAATTCATTATTTTTTGAATTGAAATCAGATTTTGAGGACATATTTGTCTCAATTGGTTGTAAAATAAGTGATGAATCGCTGGAAGTGTTGGCTAAACAACAAAAAGATAATGTATTACAAGACGAAGAAGTATCAGAAGAATTGGACGACAATGTCAATGACATACACGAAGACATGAGTGATAGACCAGACTTGTCCACAAATAAATGTCCATTGATTGGTCCAAAGAGTATGACTAAAAGGATCCTAAAAGTGATTAAAAATAGCAATAAATGCAAACAAATTGGAGGTCGAGTTGGAGTGAGTGGTAGTCGAGAGACAAACACTGATAAACCAGATGTTAGTGTTGAAGACAGTATTGGCCGCCGATATTACTGTAATCATAACAATTGTGACAACTCTTACACACATATGGGAAGTCTTGGGCGACACAAACAGTTAGCGCATTCCGACACCACTGCCACCACTACATCCAGAGTTGCGGTCGGATCTACTAATAGACGATCAAAACAAGACAAACGATACTATTGTGAACATATAAATTGTGGCCGAGTTTTTCATAACCATCAGCATCTGGTGTTTCATCTCAAGTCACATATTATTAATCCATTGAATAGATATGTTTGCGATTACAAAGACTGCGGCCAATCGTTTAGTAATAATCATAGTCTTAAGCGCCACCAGTCGTCACATTTAGATAAACGCTTCTTCTGTGACCACGAGAACTGTTCGGCACATTTCGGTGATAGTCATCAGCTGTGGTCACACAGACAGTCCGGCCATCATCTACTCCATCAGCCTTTCAATTGTGGACTCAATGGGTGTCTGTTTGAGACCACATCGAGAGATGATTTAGAAGTACACATCACTTACCACTCGATGGCCGATAAGATACGCGACAAACAGTATGTTTGTGATGAGGATGGATGTGATAAGACGTTTGCAAACAGAGCCAACTTCTTGAAACACAAGAAAAGACATCAACGCAAAGAACAGCTGCCGATGGATGTGACGGTTAATAGTGAGCCCACCGATGGTCAAAGTGTTGCCGACACAACCGATGCGTTGGACTCGTTTACGGACCAATCTATTGATAACAACAATTCAAACATAGATTACACTCAAAATGTCAGCCAATTGATTGAAAACACGGCCGACAATTGTCTCACAGATTACAGTTATACCACAATATCGGGTGATATATTAGGCGAACTCGGGTTCACACATACGGGCGCCGCCACTGATGCCAATCAGTCACTAGTTATACCGAAATGTGAAGATGTGATTGATTTGAATGAATTTATAAAGTTTAATGACAATACAGTAGTCGACCAGACAATGGCCAGTCAATCGGCAAATCACATCCAATTGAATATTGTCTATAAGTGTGAGAACTGTTCGCAAATCTTTGCCACATTTGATGACTTAAACTCTCATAACATGAATCAACACTCGTTTCAAATGAGTCAACCCATGAACGCCACAAATGAGCCATACATTGATGTGTTGAACGGTTCCCAAGACATTCAATTCAATATAACCTACAATTGCGAAGACTGTAACGAAACCTTTACCACAATTGAACACTTGAATAATCATAATATCATTAGACACTCATCTCATACTAACTCAACCACAGCACCTGATGCTCAACCACAACAACAACCACAACACTTTGATTACATATCTTGTAATCTAATGAATAGGACATCGCAATCAATGTAATACATGCTATGGTTTATGTATCAATTCATCGCAATTATATTTAAATGTTTAAATTTATAACTCAAATACATTTTAAATAAGTAATTAATTAAAATTGAATCATTAAGTTATTGATTATATTTCAAATATAATATTAATATTATACACCCAGTAAATGTATGCTTATTATTATTATATTTAATTGTAATTACAAAATTAAATTAAATTTTAACACTAATTAAATAATTATGACTAAACTTATTATTAAATTAGTTTTACGGTTAAAACTTTAACCTTAATCCCAAAATAATTAGCAATAAAACATTTTATATGTCAATACATGTGTTAATCACATGACATATTATGTTTTGAATGTTGAGTTTTGTAACAAAACTTTTGTTAACCAAATCAGATGTTAACCAAATTAAATGTCGGGCTCAATGTGTGGACACAATTAACGACTTGTGATTGAGTAAAATGAGCCAGGCCACAATGAGCAAGCAACATATTTATGAACCATTATCACAATTGTCTGCCAAACAGTTATATTTAACTATCAATTCATTGAAACGACAAAACAATTGTTTGTTAACTAATAATATAAGACTAGAGTTGTTGGCCAACCACTACGGACGGCTGTGCGCCCATTTGGACACAACCGGTCACTTTCCCGATGATGACTATGTCCGACGATTGCGGCAACAGATCTACCAATTGGTTGATTTGAATGCAAATCAATGTATAGTCGACACCAATGGTTGCCATAATGGCTATACTATCGCTGGTTAGACATCACTCATAGTTTTTTATTCAACACTTTAATAGTTAATTGATTTTATTATCAATAGTTTTACCACAAAATACTGAAGATATCGAGTTTGGAAAAGATGACTATAACGACCATAATTATGATGATAATGACAATGGTATGGGTTTTATTGGTGATAGTGATGTCAAATCAATGAACAGTGAGTCGGCTCAAGACATTGTGGATGAAAATGATGGCAAAACTGTGTGTAAAAGACCTAAATCTAAACCTAATCGACGGTCAAAGAAGACCCAAATGGCTAAGACTTACTTATGCGGTACCGACGGCTGTAAACGACTCTTTCACACACACTATCAGCTCGAGAGTCACGAACGACGCGGTGATCATCAGTTTGGACGCACTCTTCACTGCCGATACGACGGCTGCACATATCAGACCACATCTAAGCAACAGTTTTCAAATCACGTGTCACTCCACTCGGCCATCGTTATGGCGCCCGTCGGCGATGACTTGGATGACCAACAAATGGATACCCATTTAAATCAAAACAGTATTGAAAGTAATACTGACAATGAAGAGGACAGTGACTATAATGACAGTTCAAATGTCAATCAAGATAAAGATGTAGACAAAAGTGTGAAGATATATGTTTGTAAGTATAAGGATTGCGGTCAACACTTCAGTCAATTGACATCACATCGACAGCATATGAAGGCACACACTGGACACCGATTTTATTGCAATTACGACGGGTGTTGCAAACACTACAGCAATAGGCGGGCCCTTAACCACCATAAGGCTGTGGGTAATCACGTGTTGGGACAGCCGTTTAAGTGCGGACTTAAGGGTTGTATTTTTGTAACGGAAAGTAAACAAGTGTTGGAACAACACATCGCTGGCCACCCGAGCGGTGATCACGGAAATGGTGATAACCATACAGTGGACGATATGTTTGCGTGCGATTGGTTAGGATGTGACCAACGGTTTGCTAATAAGAAACAACTGTTGCGCCATAAAGTGTCACATCGGGGACCCTATAAGTGTGATGTTGACGGCTGTCGGGTCTCATTGTCTACACCTGAAAGTCTGAACAATCATTTGGTTGGAGTTCACGGCACGACCTATAAGTGCCAACACTGTCAATACACCACTGGTCTTAAGTCAACATTTAACTATCACCTAATGTCTCACTCAACTGAACGCCAATTCAACTGTTCTATGGGTGACTGCGACAAGACTTTCCGAGAAGTATCTGAACTAAAACACCATCAACTGGTCGTACATCCGGAACACTTAACAGACATACCTTGGATTGACTGTACGTACACTGACTGTCAGTTTAAGACAAAAGTTAGTAGCAAATTACATAAACACAGTTTACGTGCCCATACGGGACAGTCAGCCCCGTGCGGTCATTGCGGTAAAGTGTTTGCAAATGAATTGACAGCACAAGAGCACAAGAAGTGGCATCAGATTAAGTGGAGGTATTCATGCGATTGGCACGAATGCGAGCGTCGATTCCCCTCCCAATATAGACTTAACATACATATGAACCAACATATGGGCCAAAGTCCATACGGGTGTGATTGGCCCGGTTGTGACAAAAGCTATTTCTCCAATGATGTACTGGCCGCACATCGGCGCGTCAAACATCCAGCTAAACCCAAACAACACCCGTGCCATTGGCCTGGATGTGACAAAAAGTATTTGAATGTTCTTGGTTTGAAAACACACATCGATCGCTTACATAAGGGAAAGTTTTCATATCGGTGTTATTGGCCAGACTGCGGCTATACCCCCACCAATAGTATTAATTTAAATAATCATTTTATTAAACGGCATCACATATCGGACCGAACCCGGTGTCCGTACGGCGATTGTAGTTATCATTGCGAACATCCAAATGATTTAAATAATCACATGAAAGCCCATTAATGACCCATAAATAATACTGTAAAGGGCATAAGGAAT
>JAQIWK010001079.1:0-11829 GCA_034695265.1 Dissorhina ornata | reverse complement strand
GTAGCGTATACTTTAAATCCCAATTCATTTAATTTAAACGCCAATTGATTGCCAAAACCTGAATCACAACCTTTAATGACATTTAAAATAATCAATTTATTATAATTTTATTAAAATTTAATAAATAAATTTAATAAAATTCTTTAAACTTTAACCAGTTATTAAAACAGCTTTTCCATCAGTTACAAATTTGTTACAAAACATTTTTAATTTAATATTTTAAAAATACAATATATAAAAATCTAAAATTAAATCAATTTATAAATATAGTTGATTTTCATATTAATTATTTGGTACTTGTCTCATTTGTATACTTAAAATTTTTAATAAAATTATGATAATTATTCAAAGTTTGCAAGTTTATATAATTTTTATAAAGTATTTAAACAAGGTCATCTTCTAATTCACACTAAAATACAATTTATTTGCTATTGTTATGCTGTTATTTTATTTTTATTAATATATTATCCATGTAACATTGATTTATATAATTTATTATACACTTATAAGTTATAACTCAATTATTATAGTTGTCTGTTTTAATAATAAATTATTTATAATAATTTATAATATTAAATTAATACAACTATTTATGGTAATTACAAATAAAAACAATGGTATTAATAAATTATGATTTTATTGTTTTAAATAAAATTTAAATTATTTTTTTAAATTATAAAATAAATTATAATTAGTAAATTTTTAATTAGATTTATATCTTTATAATACTTTATCAAATTTTGATTTAATTGCTTAACAAAATTTTAAAATAATTATTTTATTATTTATAAAAAAGTTAAAACATTAAATAATATTTAATTTTTTCTACAAATAAATACACTTTAATTTACATTTCAAATAAAAATTTATAAATAAATATAAATACAATTATAATTTAATTTATAATTAAAATATTATTTATGAATTGGTGTATTTTTGTTTTTAAACGACTTCTTGGATCCATCAGCACTTTTTGTATCATCCGATGTTGAGCTCAATATTTTAAAATTAGTCACTAATTGTTTGTTAAACAAAATAATTTGATTTAATTAATATTTAAATGAAAACTATTTATTAAATTTTTAAAATACCTTCAGATTTTGCATTTGGTTTTTGTTGTATTGTTTGCTTTTTTGAAGTGTCGGTACACATGGCTATCAATGCTATCAATAAAAATATGGCCACAACTACGACCACTACTCCCACTATTATCCGGTCAACCCTTGAATACGACTGGATTTTCTTGCAGTCAATTAATACTTCAAATAAGTTTTTCAGACACTTTTTAACACAAAAAAATTACATAAAAACTTTTGTAAAATTTATAAAATTATAAAATATAACAAATACCTTATCAATAGTACAGTATTGTAATTGGTATTTATTGTTTAGTAATAAAATTACTGTACTTTTTGTGGGCATCATAACCGATACAATCTTTATATTTTGATATTTAAGTCGTTTTATTAAATTAATAACATTTAGACAATTTGGCGGCAATTGATCGTTATTGTAGTCATTGATCTCAAGATCAGGAAAATAAAACATTGAAATGCATTGATATTTGCGTTTAACCGAAACGGCGGCCAAACTAGTGTCCACATTATTGTCAATCAGTTTTTGTTCAATCAATACAATTAAAGCAGTGGTTGAGATACGAAACCCAATGGTCGGGTCAAACATATCGGCAAAAGTATAGTCATTGGTTTTGCCATTTTTATTACTTTTTAATGAAAATGTATTTTCCGTTTCGCTATACTCTTGGATATCAAATGACTTCTTGTTTTTCTGTGTAAATTATTTTTCAAAAATAAAAAGTTATTTCAAAATAAATTAATGAATGTTTGCATACATTATAGAGCATAATATAAGACGTGTTTCTTGTGGACAATAGATTGAAAGCCAATGAGTATTGTCTTCCGAGTAAATCACTGTAATTGCTGTCCAAAGATACGAATGACAAGTGATTGTCATTTGAGATCAATTTCCAGAAGTAGTTATTAATTACAAGAAATAAATCTTTAGATATAACTGAAAAACTATAATCAATTTGAAAGCTATTGTTTCGATACATTTGGCAAAACTTTTCGCTACCATTAGTCGTTGTGATTGTTATATACAATACTATTAGCACTGAAATGATTAACAAAACAATTAAATTATTACCAAAATTAACATCAATTAAGTCTTTGATACCAATTATTGATCCAAAAAAGGTCTTCATTTTGCTGTTTATTGTATTTGGTGTTTAATTTAAAACTAAATAAATCGTTGAATAATAAAATGGCTTAAATTTAATAGTATTTATAAATTATAATAATTCAAGTCTCGTATAAGTATTGTTTTATATTTTAAGTTAAACTTTTAACGACTTTTTAGATTTAATATTGAAATGAATAGACAATAAAATGGATGAAAACAAGACAAAGAGTAACAATAAGGTTGTTGTGGATGAAGATGAAGACAAATACACGACTCCTTTGATATATAAATCAATTAAAGACAAAGGTTTTGATATCAAAGAACAGATAGGAAGCGGACAGTTCTCGAAGGTTTACCGATCGGTACGGACAACAGGTGTGGCCAATGAGTCCATTGCCTGCAAACGTATCGCTTTGGATGACGTGTCCGAAGAGTGGAAACAAAAGTGTATGAATCGGGAGTTAATTATCATTAAAAAGTTAAAACATATAAATATTGTCGAAGTCTATGAAGTGTTTGTCACCAAAAAAGTCATCTTTATATTCATGCAATTGGCACCAAACGGGTCAATACGGGCGCTCATTGATCGGCACAAACATCCAGTCAAAGAGTGTCACTCGAAGGTATGGTTCGGTCAACTGATGGCCGGATTGTCTTATATGCACGATATGAATGTCAGTCACCGGGACTTAAAACTCGACAACTTTTTATTGAATGACAAATATATGGCTTTATTATCCGATTTTGGTTTCTCTATAACTGCCGACAGTAAGGACAAGCTCTTGACGACCACAATGTGTGGTTCGCCGTCATATATGGCGCCAGAAATACATAAGGCATCCAAAGACTCGCCGTACGACCCGATGGCCGCCGACCTGTACTCGATGGGTGTCTGTCTGTTTGAAATGCTTAACTATGATAAGCCATTCAAACCCACACTATCTATAATACAACTAATAAAACTCAAACAAAACAAAACTTTTAAATTTCACCAAAAAATTGATCAAAGATTAGGCGAAAACATGAAAGATCTGGTCAATAAACTACTAGAGCCCGACCCAAGTAAACGCATCAAAATCAAGCAAATTATAGCCCATAAAGCGCTCAAATAAATTGTATTTTGCTTATAATTGTGGCTAATATTAAATAGTTTATATATAAAAAGTTAATAAAATTATATAAATTTAATTGTAAATTTAAATACTATATTTTTTATAATGAATGTAAATATATTTAATATAATTTATTTAAAAAATTTAGGATAACATTAACTTAATTAATCATAAAATATCTTATAAATAAAATAACTTTTATAATTAATTAACTTATTAGAAGATAAAAAATAAAATCAAATAAATAATGATAGACAAAAATAAATTTTAAATTTTTTATTGAATACATTTTCAAATGTCTTTTTATAACTTTTTTTTATAATGAAAATAAGTCTTATTAATCTAAATTTGTAAATTATTTAAAACAAAAATAATTTATAAATTTAAATTAAATGTAGACAAAAAATAAGGCATAAAATATTTAAACCCTAAACCAATGAATATAAAAATAAAATATATAAAAAACTTATATATATTTATATTGAAAAAATAATAATAATGCAAATGATTTCATAGTAAATACTTAATTATAAAAAAAAAATAATAATAAAATAATAATAATAATAATAATAAAACCATTAAAAATAACAAAATTGATACATAAGTACCACCTCTTGGAAACACCTCTTGGGATGACAATTGACTTTACTTTTTATTTAAATACTGATTAATACTTCCGGCAATTTTGTCAAATGTTTGGTTAGACATATCGTCACCGTTGGCCTCAATCTTCTCAAAATTTAACTTTCCTTCCAAACCCTTAATTAAAATTAAAAATAAATAATTAATTAATTAATAATTAGTTTTAATTATAAAATACAATAAAATTTTCAAAATTTAATATACCTTTTCGGGTAAGAAATATGAATCCCGGATGCGATCGGAAATATCATTCATATCTTGGAGTTCATCTTCAATGAAATCAAACGGTTTAATAATAAGTACTTTGCCTTTCATTTCCAGATATTTTCGGCCCATATTTAGCTTAATTTGTTTGAATTTGTTTTTCATATTAAGCCGATATGTAGTGAATAGTTTGGCTCTTGTGAACGAGTTCATCAAAATCTCTTCCAAGTCTTTGCTGACCAGCGATTTGCCCACAAAGTCCTTAACCTCGTCACTCAATTTAGTGAGTTTACCGGACACATCGGTCTTTCCGGCCATATCTCGGGTTATTTTCTCTTTCAAAGGTTTCGGCAAATCTTTTGAAATGAATTTAGCGATCAATTCAAGCAAATAGTCGTCTGAAAGCATCTCTTCGTCCATTCGGATCTCAGACAACATATCAATGATCACACACTTCCCGATCGGCGCCTTCTTCAGCATTTTCATGGCAATCAACGCACCATAAAAGTGTCCCACAAGATCATAGTCACCCTTTGGATGTAATTGTTTCAATAAATCCATATAATATTTGGATATATCCTTAAGTGAACCCATTTTCTCCATATCTTTAGTCCAATTGAGTCCAATGACCGGTCGGTCAATCTTTTCGGCCAACGCTTCCAACGACGCAAATATGCCCTCAAGTGGTGGCAAAAAGTAGACCGGAATACCAGTCTTCACACTATTGAGTCTTGTGGTCACTTCAGTTGGTATAATAAATTTGATCTTGCTCAATTTGGACCGACAATTCTTCACCTCTTCGGAAAACTTTCTCAATTCCTCCACTTTTCCCGATTCAAACTCTTTCATCAGTTTAACGGTAATTGATTTGATGTCATTCAACGACACTCTGATGTCGTAATCCCTTTCCAATCCTTGTTGCAGTTCCACCGCAAACATAGACTCCATACCGATCTCTCCCAGAGTCAAGTGGTCGGGCGTTGTCTTCGGGTCGATACCCAATGCCAACCAAATTTGGTTAACTATTTTGGCCTCTTTTGTGCCCGACATTGTCGAGCGCTCGGCTCTCACCTAATAATAGCAAAAAATAATAATTAGTTTTAATTGAAATATAAAATATATTTATAAGCAATACATACAACACATGAAACCACAGAATGTGGTGATTGCAAGAATTTATCCAAAATCTCAAGACATGAGTTGATCCTCTGTTTGACAATACCAGACAATGAACTGTTAATTTCAGTTCCCGATAGGACACCGACATCACCAATAGGTCCCCATTGAATGGCCAGTCCGTGCAGACCATCACTTCGTCTTTGTTCACAAATGCGTTCACAAACAGAGTTTGCAAAACCATAGTTGGATTGACCGGCGTTTCCCTTACCGCAAGACACCGACGAAAACACCACAAAGTAATCCAAATTAGTGTTTGACTGTCGACTCAATTGATCAAAATTTTCAAAACTTTTAACTTTTGAATCCATAGTTTCTTCAAACTTATCGTAAGTTTGATTTTCAATGAGACAATCGTTGAGAACGAGTGCCAAATGAAAGACACCGCCAATTGATCCAAACTGTTCGGCCTCTTTGAATAGGGCTCGGGATCCGTCCATTGTATTGGTGTCATGAGTGGAAACAACGATATTTGGTTTAAACATTTCAAACTTAACGCCCAAACTTTGTAAACGATCCAAAATAAACTTTTGGTAAGCATTTCGGACACCAAAACGTGAGGTCAACATAAAATTTCTGGCGCCCAAGAAGATCATCCAATGAAGCAATTCAAGACCAAAACCGCCCAAACCTCCAGTTATTATATAGACTTTCTTTGGATCAAAGTAGGTCTTTGTAGTGGCGGTTAACTTCTGAGTCGGACTATAGCCTTTGAGTGCAATTTCAAAGTTTTCTTCTTCGCGTACTTTAACAATGATTTTTCCCATATGTTTACCGGTTGTCATATACCGGAAAGCCTTCTCGGCCTCTTCGGCCCGGAAAGTAGTCCTATTGATTGGTCTAATCATACCGTTGTTGCTGTTCTCGTGCATCCAATCAAAGAACTGTTTGGCAAATCCTGGCACTAAAAACAGTTTACGATCGACTGATACGCCGATGAATGAGATGTCCCTCAAGAAGGAAAACATTCCCAACTGTTTGTTCATTTGGAGATCATATTTACCGATCTCTACAAAACGGCCGCAATCGGCAACGCATTCATAACTGGCCTCCAGTTTATCGCCGGCCAATGAGTTGAGCACCAAATCAACGCCCTTTCCTTTAGTGATGGCTTTGATTTTGAATTTAAATTGAGTGTCTCTTGAGCTGAATATCTTGTTTTCTGGTATATTGTATTCAGTCATCAAAAACTTCTTTTTGTCTTCAGTGCCAACCGTTACATAAATATCACATTTATAGTGTTGACACACAGTTATGGCCGCCTGACCAACACCACCCGCTCCCGAATGAATCAAAATACTTTCGTCTATTAATTCAAAAAAACAAATTAATTAGTTAAAACAACAAAATAAAAAACTAATTTAAAAAAGTCATACATTTCTGGAGTTTTGCTCTTTCAATAAGTCCGTACCAAACGGTACTATAAGTGGACAAAACAGTGACCGCGTCATCCATTGACCAGTTGTCGGGAATGGGAGATATAAAGTCCTCAATAGAGTCGACAAACGTAGCAAAACAACGGCTCAAATCAAAACCGCAAACTCTTTTGCCGTCATCTGTGCGACGGCCGGCGAACTCAAAGCCCAACAAACAATCGGTAAACAAACTTTGAGGACCCGATACTATACGACCTATAATTATATACAAAAAAATACAATTAAATATTATTTTTATATTCAAAATTTGTATTGTTTTGTTACTTACCGGTGGCTAACATAACATCCCTGAAGTTAAGTCCGGCGCTATAGATATTACACCGGATTTGTTTGCATTTCCTATTATTGATGTCATAATAGGTCTCTTTGGGCACCAAATTCTTGGAGTCAAACCATTGCAAACACGAAAGATCTCGGTTTTGTCCGCCAATATTCAAGAAGTAGTCCATTGTCTCCACTTTGTCGTAGTCTTTAGGTAGTGTGTAGTGTCTGAAAGTGCCGTTTTGGCCCGATTTCAATACATTGACCACCAAATCAGTGGTCAGTATCTGTTTGTACGGACTTTCTTCAAAATTGATGGGAAGTTTGATTTGTTTGTCGCAATCATATATACAGCGAATACTATCGCCTCCCGGTTCCAGACGAAGACAATTGACGAGACCTACTATACCATTGAGTTGACCGCCGCTGGCGATCAGCCAAACGTGTTCGTCGTCTTTCTCGTCCTCCCGTTTCACTAAAAGTCTTTCTTTGATGTCTTCAAACCATTTATCAGATTTACCATTGATTTCAATCACATTCTTCTCCATCGGAATGAATGTTAATTTATCGACAATACGTCTGAAGAGTACCGCTCGGGAACCGATGCCATCGGTTTTGCTGCCAATCATTTCAAAGCCAACGTTTTTGGCCGAAGACATAAATGTCTGGATGCGTTGTTCGAGATGGCCATTAGTTAAGCCATTCTTGCCATTCATGGCATTTACAATGAGCTCCGGTTCAGTCAATTTATACCGGAATACAGCCAATAGAAAGCCTTTGCTGACCAACAGGTCATACATTTCTTGAGCAAAATTGTCGACATTTAGATCCCATAACTCTTGTGAGTCCTTAACAATCAATAGATTGGGAAGCGTTACGTCGGTCGGGAATGTGTTCTTCTTGTAATCCCATTCGTTGATCTTAAATGACTTCTTACGGTAACTATCGTTGATAGTGTCAACAGACTTGACCGCAATGTTATAGCAGACATCAATCGGGTAGATATGCGACGCCGCCAACTGGTTGTCCACTTCTTCAGCCAACAAACCGTTAGTCAAATTAATTTCCAAAACTTTAATCTCTTTCTTCGGGACATTGTTTTCACTGACGATGTCAATGAGAGATCGGATCAAATGCTCGTTCTTCGAGACTTGATTGACGACATCGAGTGATAAATCAAATTCCGGCTGTTTTTGCAAATCACTAATGAATTGTTTGAGACAATCGTTGCCAAAATCACGGCTCAAATTTTGGTTTTCATCTCTTGAATGCTTAATCACTTCATTAATCAATTTCAACAAAACGTACTCCTCTTTCATGTCCGACGTGTAGTGTTGGATCAGCTCTTCGTCCAATGGATTCTCAACATATGGTCCATCATTTTGAAGCAAATGCTTAGCTTTGTTGGCAAGTGTTGTGCAAACCTAATGATAACATATTTGAATAATTAATCATAAATTAAATGCAATTATTATTGACAAACAAACCTTCAAATAATCCTTAATATAGTTTTTATGACTTGAGTCGATGGCCTCCGACTCTTCGTTGGCCACGAATTGATACGATTCTAGTTTCAAGTCCTGGACATTGGTCTTACGAGGTATGGGTAGTGCCATCAGGTCTTCCACTTCAATACCGGGGGCGACAATCATACGTGAGTTCATATCCACATAAAACGGTAGGTTTGACTGATAGATATGGAAGTCCTGTCCAATGAGTTCTTCAATATTGTCGATATTGTTGGCCTCCAATATCTCGCCGACGTCGGCGTCCTGTGTTTGTGTCACGTCATCAAAGGTTTTTTCTTCGTCCACAACCTTTTCGTCGGACACCTTATTGGCGATCACAGCGTCGTAGAGGACCCGTGGATCGCATCGTAACTGTTTGATCATAACCGGGACCATCATCTTCCTGAATGGCATGGCGGCGGCCATTGTCTGAAGTAGTGAATCCATTAAAGTGACCCAATTTCCCTCCCATTGCACCTCTCCGTGCAATATCTCAAAATTGTTTGTCTTCATGGACTTCAAGCCTTGAAATCTGGGTCCGTAATCGTAACCAAGTATATGAAGATCCTTATAGATGTCCGCCGTTTCCAACTCCACATCGTATGAGGCCTTTGCGTCCGACTCTAGCAGTAGATTCTGGACACTTAGGGTATATTCTTCGGGACATCTGATTTTGCCCATACACGTCACGTTACCATTCTCTAGGATCACAAACTCACCTAATATATGTATATAAAAAATAAATGATCAAGGTTAATTAACTAATTTTGTAATTAAAATTGTTTTGTTTTGTTTTAATTACCCGAGTGTTGAAAGTATCTGACTTTCATTCGGGTCACATCTGTTTCCGATATAAACACCGGACGCCTGAACTGAACGTCTTCGAAGACCACTGGTATTTGGTTCCAGATTTTGCCGTTGAATGCGGCCAACTGTCTCCAGGCCAGCATCATATAGCCAGTGGCCGGGAACAGCATATTGCCGTCGATGTTATGGTCGGGTAAATATGATTTGATAGTTCGCTGCAAATTGATTACTTCATTCATGTCAGACGCGGTCGCCCTGAAGTGATAATCGGGAAACTTGCGGACAAAATATGTCTGCGAGTGATCCCATCGGATCAACGAACTGATTGACTGCGTACCTCTGGCCACCGGCCACTGTACCTTCGGGTACAGATTCTCGATCTTTGGATTGATTCCCAATTCATAAAACTTGGCGATTGACGACAAAAACGTATCCAAATTAGTTTCGTTGGCGTCTTTCTTAATGAGCGACAAATAAGTGGACGCTTCCAGTGTCTGGGTGACTATCTTAGAGAACAAGCCGTGCGGACCGATCTCAACGATAATGGCATCCGATGACAATGTCTTGAGTTTGTTATAGAAATATACGGGACTAATGAGGTTATGCACGAAATACTCGGCCGATGCGTAACGCAGTATATCTTCGGGATCCGAGTCGAGTAATGCGGTGGACATCCACTTCTTGGACCGAAGTCTAGGCGATGGCAAATGTTTTTGGATATCTTCAGTCATTTTCTTGGCCGAAGTGACCAGATATTCGCTGTGATATGGGATGTCATGACTTTCCAGTTCCCTAACAAACACTCCTTTTTTGTTTAGGTCTTCAATCAATTTCTTCATTTCATTGTATAAACCTTTTAATTAATACCAAAATTATTATTAATTTTTAAGTTTTTATTAGTTATCAATGAATAGCAATCATACCCGACATGACGACAGTGTCTTTGGCGTTATTACAGACAACGCTAACTCCTTTGGGACACAATTTCTTGGCCTCAGACCACGAGATACCGACGACAGCCATCAGACCTTTGGGTATCTTTTTATCACCTTCGGTGACAACACCTCTAATGTAAGTCACCATAAGAGCCTCCTTTGCGGTCAAAGACCCGTCAGCGTAGGCGCACGCGATCTCACCGAACGAGTGGCCAATAATACCGTCGGGTGTAATGCCCAACAGTGTAATCAAATCAAACAAAGCTATTTCTATGGCAGTTGTGGCACAAAATTTATTGGTCATCGACGCCATTGAGGTCTTATCGTCAGAAAGTAACAGGTATTTCAAGTCAACGCCATATGGTTTGAGTATATCGTGACACTCGTCTATACGGTCAGCAAATTGCTTGATTGGCATCAAAGCCTTAGCCATTCCCACCCATTGGCCGCCCAAACCCGGGAATAGGAACCAAACGGGTCGTTGGGTTTTCAATGTTAACATCGATGACTGCCTTTTGTACTCATAGTTATACTCATTTGTCTCTGACTGGACTTTCTTGATAAATAGTGAGCCTATTAATAGATTTTAATTTGATTATAAGTTTTAATTAAGTTAATTGTAGTTTAATTTTTAAGTTTAAACTTTTAGTTTCAATGATAGCAATAGAAAAATGCCATTTAAAGTGTTTAACAAAAGCTGTTACACATTTGCCAATTGGATTGACGTTTGAAACAAAAAGTTTTGTCATTTAATTAATAAAAAATTTATGAAAGTTTTTGTTTTATATTAAAACTTATGATTGATTTCATAAGCTTTGAAAAATTAATTTAATTATATATATTTTTTTGTTGTTGAAAGGTATTGTAATAAATATTATGAATTAATAAATAAATTTCTAGATTTTAATTTAAAAATGTAATAAATATTGTCAAAAAATAAATAAACCAAATAACTAACACAGCTAATCATTTGTACGGCTAGTTTTTGTTATGTAATTTAAATGTCAATTATTATTGTAATACTTGTTTTTGATGTTTGATTTATTTTTTATTGTAAACAACATATGATTTATGATTATTTAACTCAATACTAAATATTTTATGTATTAATTAATGTCAAATAAATTTTATATTATATTTTAATAGGATTTCTAACTAAATTTCAATTGAAATATTACGATGATTTGCAAACAAATACATTAGGATTTTTTTATATATATAAAAAACTTTCTACTTTTGTTTTAATATATACTAAATATCGGCTCAAATAAAAAAATTTGTATTTATTTTTATGGATAAAATTGAAAACTAGTTTTTTTCCTCATAAGAAATGTAAATAACATTAATTTTTTTTTACTGATTTTACGTTACGATTGACTTGTAATGCGATTATTATCACATGAATTATGATTTTTAATTCATATACAAGAAAGTAAGAGAGGGAGAGAGAGAGAGAGAGAGAGAGAGAGAGAGAGATTTAATAATAAATTATAGAAATAATCTAATAAATGTTTTAACTTTTTTTTGTAAAAAACATTTATTTGTT
>JAQIWK010001078.1:0-11830 GCA_034695265.1 Dissorhina ornata | reverse complement strand
ATTTATCTGAAAGGTTTTTTCTTTATGGGCAAAATAAAAAATATATAGCAAAAGCTTATCCTTTAATATTTAAAATTGATGAAAAAAAGCCAAATAAACTTAAATTTATTAAACCAAAATATAATTTAATGCAAGTTCAAGCAGTTTAGTATGAGTATACAAAGAGTTGGTTTTTTTAATCTGAGTGATGATGTCTGTTCGCTTATATTATCTTATTTGACTCCCCAACAACGTTATTTATGTAAAGATGTGTGTTATCAATGGAATAAATTGATATATAGAAATCATGTAAATGATTTACATTTACTTAACAATTCAAGTCATACATTAATTACTAAATGGAATAGAAAAACTGATCAATACGTATTTTATGATTACATAACTAGAATTTATTGTGAAAGTTTATCAATAAAAAATTTCACTTTCCAATTGAAAAGTGCTTTCGACTTATTTATTTTAAAAAAGTTTTTGCAAAAATTTAGTTTTAAATCAATAAAAATATTATTTTATGCCGATTCAAAAACATATATTGATTTTGAATATTTAATTAATTTAATTTTAAAAAATAAAGTGAGAAAAATATATATAGAATTTCATACAGTTAAAGATAAAATTGATAGGTTCAGGCATGACATATATGATTACTATCTGTTTAATAAATCTACTTTGAAGGAAAAAAATATATACATAGAATTTATTGCATTTAATGAAAGAAAAGATGGGAAAACATTATATTCTGTTTATCAAATAAAAAATAATTGTCTTACAATTGGGTTAACTAGATCAATGTTGTATTGCAGTGGTCTAAATGTTCATGATTTGGTTTAATATATATATATATATATATATTAATGTTTGACAAATTATATTTTCATTTTATAATATGACTTCAAGTGATAAACTTGAAATTGTGATAATTGATGGGATTTCAAGTAAAACTTATAACAAGTTAAAAAGAGTTGAATATAAGACTAAATTTACTTTAAAACATAATTTCACCAGTAATCCAGATTTACATCAAATAAAATTACAATTTGAATATGAATTGGAAAAATTGTTTCATTCTATTCTGGATAATGCAGATCCCTTGGATTATTTTTCAGTGTCATTAATCCACCCTGACATGGACACACCTATTTTTATAGCGCCAAAAAAAGTTAACACATTTGACATTTCTTATATATTTGCGAGAATCGAGAAAATTGCTCAGTCATTTAAAACGTTTTTGTCAAATGGTATATTTAAATTAGTAGTATCAGTAATTAAAACAATACAAGGTAGTGGTAAATATTCATACGCACCACAAACAGTTGACCAAATTAGTAGCAATAAACATAGTGTAATTGTTATTAAAAACAAAGACAATTCTTGTGGATTAAGAGCTTTAACTGTTTGCAAATATTTGAGTGATAATAAATATAATTTAAACAAAAATATTTGGAAACAATTAATAAATTGCAATAGACCACGCCAATTGATTTATACTAAGCATTTAGCAAATTTACTTGGTATAAATTTTAATACTGTCATCACTCCTGTTGAATGGAATTTTATACAAACAAAATTAATTGATTATCAAATACATATAATTGATGCAAAAAACAAATATAATCTTATTTTCAAAGGTCCAAATAATACAAATAAAATATATATTGAATACAATGATAAGCATTACAATGCAATCACTAATATTAGGGCTTACTTTGGTAAGAGATATTTTTGTGAGACTTGTTTTTTTAGTTATAACTTATTTTATTATCACCGATGCCCAAACAATTGTGAACAATGTTTTACTGATTGTGGGGCGTTTTCTAAACATATTAATTGTAATAAATGCAATCGGGCTTTCAATAACCAGAAATGCTTTGATAACCATATTTTAAATAAAATATGCAAATTTGTAAAAAAATGTTTAAACTGTGAATTAAATTATAAAGTAAATAATAAACATATTTGCGGTGTATATTTTTGTAAATTATGTAATTCTCGGTATAAAGAACAACCCCATTATTGTTATATAAAACCTAAAGAGTTTAGTAAATTAATCGAGGAAGATAATTTGAATAAATTTATTGTATCATATGATATAGAATGCACTCAGGAATTTAGCGAACATTTACCTAATTTATTAATATGTAAAGTACAGTGTGATAAATGTACTGATGACTGCAGTATTTGCGGTAATGAAACAAAAGTGTATTTCGGTAAAAATTGTATAAAAAGTTTTGTTGATTACTTGTTTAATGACTTAGCAAATATAGCACAAATTAACAATTCATTTATATACGCATTTGCACATAATGCTAGAGGTTATGATGCACAGTTTGTAATGAGAGAATTATGGAATAGATATTACAATAAAGTTGAAGTTATATTAAGGGGTAGGAAAATATTATTAATCAAATGTGCAAATGTTAAACTTTTGGACTCATTAAATTTTTTCTTGCAATCATTGGAGAAGTTACCAAAAGCATTAGGCTTAGATGTATCAATTAAAAAGGGTGATTTTCCTCATTTGTTTAATAAACCTGTAAATTATGACTATATAGGTCAAATTCCCAAATTAAAATATTTTGGTATAGATTATATGAATGAGACAAAGAAAAATAAATTAATTGAATGGCATAATACACAAAAACAAAATAATTGGAATTTTAAAAAAGAGTTAATTAGTTATTGTTTAAATGATGTAGAGATATTATTAGAATGTATAATAAAATTCAGAAAAACATTTAAAGAAATTACAGGTTTAGATCCAATAACTAGGTCATTTACTTTAGCGTCAATTGCTATGGAAACATTCACAACACTATACTTAGATAAAAACGAACTGGCTAATACTCCAGTAAAAGGTTATCAAAAATCCAAAAATGTTTCATTTGCTAGTAACTGTTGGATTGATTGGCTTGAATACAAAAATAATTTTACTTTGAAAAGAGAATTTAGAATAGGTAAATACTGGGTAGATGGGTTTGATGGTGTGAATGTATATGAATTTTTGGGTTGTTATTACCATGGTCATTTATGTCAAACAAAAAACAGAGATGTAAAAAACATAACCAATCGGGGTGTATGTTTTAGTTTGAATGAAAGGTACAATCAAACATTAGAAAAAATTAACTTTTTAAAAACAAAATATAATGTAATTAGTATATGGGAATGTGATTTTAATAAACAAATAAAACATAATAAAAATTTGAAAAAATATTACAATGAAAGATATAAATATTATAAAATTTTAAAAACTGTAGGATCAATTAATATAAAAGATGCATTTTTTGGTGGTCGGACAAATAACATACAGTTTCATAAAAAAGTTTTAGAAAATGAAGAAATTAAGTATTTAGATTTTTGTAGTTTATATCCTTATGTTTTAAAATATAATCCTTATCCATTATCACATCCTAATGTGATTAATAAAAATTTTGATTATACTTTGCAAAGCTATTTTGGTATAGTCAAATGTAAAGTCAAAGCTCCTCATAACTTGTATTTGCCTGTGTTGCCAGTTGTAATTAATAAAAAGTTAATGTTTCCTTTGTGTGTTGTTTGTGCCGAAACTTACTCAGATACGTGTGCGCATGACCAGATATTTACTGGTACTTGGGTTAGCGAAGAATTAAAATTGGCAGTAAATAAAGGTTATAAAATCTTGGAAATTTATGAAGTATTAGACTTTGAAAAAGATATCAGTAAAAATAAGTTTATTAAATATATTGATATGTGGTTAAAAATTAAACAACAGGCTTCTGGGTGGCCTGATTGGTGTAAAAGTGAGGCAGATAAATTAAAATATATATCAGATTATAAATTAAAAGAAAATATTGACCTTGATTACGATAAAATTGAAAAGAATGAGGCATTAAGATTTATAGCTAAAATTATGTTAAACTCATTTTGGGGAAAATTTGCGCAAAGACCTAATCAAAACCAAACTGAAATTATAAAAAGTTTGAATCAATATTATGATATTTTATTAGATAAAGACAAGAAGATTTTAGGAGAATATATGGTAAATGAAGACACAATGATACTGACTTGGAAATATAAAGATGACTCCAAATCTTTGGCTAAAAAATATAATTTGACTGTTGCTTCATTTGTTACAGCATATGCGAGAATTAAATTATATAAATTAATGAATAAAATAGAACAAATTCGCCCCTATAGTTTATTATACCATGATACTGATTCAGTACTGTATTATAGACAAATCAGTGATCCACAAATAACGTGTGGAGATTATTTAGGAGACTTGACTGATGAGATTAGTAAAAATTATGGACCTGATGCTAAATGTGTAGAATTTGCATCGCTTGGCCCTAAAAATTATGGTTACACAGTTGATAATAATAATGATATTAAAAGCGAAATTAAATGTAAGGGAATTTCTATGTCATTTTTAGCAAAACAAAATATAAATTTCGATAAAATTGTTGATTTAGCAATAAATCAAGACAAAAATATAAATATCCCGCAAAGGCAATTTGATTTAAATAAACATAACCAAATTAAAACTAGATATTTTAATAAATTATTTAGAGTGACGTCAAATAAAAGATATATAAAAAATAAATTAACGTATCCTTATGGGTACCATTCAAACATAATGAATTAATACTGGTGTAACGTCAGCCAGTATAATATAAAATACCTAAGGTATTAATACCTTAGAAGGTGGGAGTGACGTCCACGTCTATACTGGTGTAACGTCAGCCAGTATATCATAGAGCAATGCTCTAGTACCTAAGGTTAAAATACCTTAGAAGGTGGGAGTGACGTCCATATACTTACCTGGTGTAACGTCAGCCAGGTATAGGGAGTTGCGCCCCTATTTAAAAAATATTCCCATGGTAACGCAGCCATGGAAGATGGAAGTGACGTCCATTCAAAATATGAATATATGTCAAAACATATACATGTGACATATTAATATAAGATTTAATCCACTGTAGGGAAAGGGGAAGATAGTGCACCTACCCCTTCATCTTATCAACAAATACTGCCAGCATCTGAAGACATCTAATAATATACTTATATAATAAATAAAAACATACATACAGATTATAAAAACTACAATAATAAACGTAATTTATTACATATTTTTTGCTGGTCCCTCCGCTATCCCCCCTGGCAAATACCCGCCAGGGCCAGCCAACACTCTTTTTTTTATTAAAAAAAATACAAATAAAAAATACAAATAAATAATTTATATAATATTAAATCCCTAAACCATATAAAAAGTTACATAAAATTCAGTTTTGATCAAAGAGATCAACAACCTTACCATACAAGTCATTGTATGCAGTCATAGCAAACTGCAGATGACTTTGACTGCACTCGAGCGCAGCCTTCATCCGCTCCAACTCGCTCAATAGTGGCGAGATCATCTCAATCGTCACGCGACCAGGCGCTGGAAGCTGACCTGGAGGGGGGCGAGTATATGGTATACCCCCACGATAAATGGGGATATACTCTTCCACCCCCCACTCCGACTTTTGTGCCGGGGGTGGTGTTGGTGCAGGCGAAGAAGCCAGAACCAACTGTTGTGCGGACTGTTTAGCCCGCAATTTAGCCGGTAGTATGACCGGCCGTTGTGTTGGCGTTTCAGCCAACTCCACTGGAGCCGGAAGTAGAGCCAACAGTTCCGCTGGCAATTCAAACGGCGGTGAAGCCGCTGATCGAAAGCGTCCATCCTTTCCACGCCTACGTCCTAGTCCTCGTCCCGAACATCGTGCGGTTTGAACGGGGCGTCCACGCCCACGTCCCGTGCAGCGCCCGAGTTGAACGCGTCTTGTTGCCAACGGCACCACCTGTGCTTCCACCATCCTCGCGTCGTCGTCCCCATCAATTGTTATGCATTGTATTCTGTTTTAAAATATAAGTTTATAAACATTATAACATATATATATATATATATATATATATGTTATAATGTTTATAAACTTATATTTTAAAACAGAATACAATGCATAACAATTGATGGGGACGACGACGCGAGGATGGTGGAAGCACAGGTGGTGCCGTTGGCAACAAGACGCGTTCAACTCGGGCGCTGCACGGGACGTGGGCGTGGACGCCCCGTTCAAACCGCACGATGTTCGGGACGAGGACTAGGACGTAGGCGTGGAAAGGATGGACGCTTTCGATCAGCGGCTTCACCGCCGTTTGAATTGCCAGCGGAACTGTTGGCTCTACTTCCGGCTCCAGTGGAGTTGGCTGAAACGCCAACACAACGGCCGGTCATACTACCGGCTAAATTGCGGGCTAAACAGTCCGCACAACAGTTGGTTCTGGCTTCTTCGCCTGCACCAACACCACCCCCGGCACAAAAGTCGGAGTGGGGGGTGGAAGAGTATATCCCCATTTATCGTGGGGGTATACCATATACTCGCCCCCCTCCAGGTCAGCTTCCAGCGCCTGGTCGCGTGACGATTGAGATGATCTCGCCACTATTGAGCGAGTTGGAGCGGATGAAGGCTGCGCTCGAGTGCAGTCAAAGTCATCTGCAGTTTGCTATGACTGCATACAATGACTTGTATGGTAAGGTTGTTGATCTCTTTGATCAAAACTGAATTTTATGTAACTTTTTATATGGTTTAGGGATTTAATATTATATAAATTATTTATTTGTATTTTTTATTTGTATTTTTTTTAATAAAAAAAAGAGTGTTGGCTGGCCCTGGCGGGTATTTGCCAGGGGGGATAGCGGAGGGACCAGCAAAAAATATGTAATAAATTACGTTTATTATTGTAGTTTTTATAATCTGTATGTATGTTTTTATTTATTATATAAGTATATTATTAGATGTCTTCAGATGCTGGCAGTATTTGTTGATAAGATGAAGGGGTAGGTGCACTATCTTCCCCTTTCCCTACAGTGGATTAAATCTTATATTAATATGTCACATGTATATGTTTTGACATATATTCATATTTTGAATGGACGTCACTTCCATCTTCCATGGCTGCGTTACCATGGGAATATTTTTTAAATAGGGGCGCAACTCCCTATACCTGGCTGACGTTACACCAGGTAAGTATATGGACGTCACTCCCACCTTCTAAGGTATTTTAACCTTAGGTACTAGAGCATTGCTCTATGATATACTGGCTGACGTTACACCAGTATAGACGTGGACGTCACTCCCACCTTCTAAGGTATTAATACCTTAGGTATTTTATATTATACTGGCTGACGTTACACCAGTATTAATTCATTATGTTTGAATGGTACCCATAAGGATACGTTAATTTATTTTTTATATATCTTTTATTTGACGTCACTCTAAATAATTTATTAAAATATCTAGTTTTAATTTGGTTATGTTTATTTAAATCAAATTGCCTTTGCGGGATATTTATATTTTTGTCTTGATTTATTGCTAAATCAACAATTTTATCGAAATTTATATTTTGTTTTGCTAAAAATGACATAGAAATTCCCTTACATTTAATTTCGCTTTTAATATCATTATTATTATCAACTGTGTAACCATAATTTTTAGGGCCAAGCGATGCAAATTCTACACATTTAGCATCAGGTCCATAATTTTTACTAATCTCATCAGTCAAGTCTCCTAAATAATCTCCACACGTTATTTGTGGATCACTGATTTGTCTATAATACAGTACTGAATCAGTATCATGGTATAATAAACTATAGGGGCGAATTTGTTCTATTTTATTCATTAATTTATATAATTTAATTCTCGCATATGCTGTAACAAATGAAGCAACAGTCAAATTATATTTTTTAGCCAAAGATTTGGAGTCATCTTTATATTTCCAAGTCAGTATCATTGTGTCTTCATTTACCATATATTCTCCTAAAATCTTCTTGTCTTTATCTAATAAAATATCATAATATTGATTCAAACTTTTTATAATTTCAGTTTGGTTTTGATTAGGTCTTTGCGCAAATTTTCCCCAAAATGAGTTTAACATAATTTTAGCTATAAATCTTAATGCCTCATTCTTTTCAATTTTATCGTAATCAAGGTCAATATTTTCTTTTAATTTATAATCTGATATATATTTTAATTTATCTGCCTCACTTTTACACCAATCAGGCCACCCAGAAGCCTGTTGTTTAATTTTTAACCACATATCAATATATTTAATAAACTTATTTTTACTGATATCTTTTTCAAAGTCTAATACTTCATAAATTTCCAAGATTTTATAACCTTTATTTACTGCCAATTTTAATTCTTCGCTAACCCAAGTACCAGTAAATATCTGGTCATGCGCACACGTATCTGAGTAAGTTTCGGCACAAACAACACACAAAGGAAACATTAACTTTTTATTAATTACAACTGGCAACACAGGCAAATACAAGTTATGAGGAGCTTTGACTTTACATTTGACTATACCAAAATAGCTTTGCAAAGTATAATCAAAATTTTTATTAATCACATTAGGATGTGATAATGGATAAGGATTATATTTTAAAACATAAGGATATAAACTACAAAAATCTAAATACTTAATTTCTTCATTTTCTAAAACTTTTTTATGAAACTGTATGTTATTTGTCCGACCACCAAAAAATGCATCTTTTATATTAATTGATCCTACAGTTTTTAAAATTTTATAATATTTATATCTTTCATTGTAATATTTTTTCAAATTTTTATTATGTTTTATTTGTTTATTAAAATCACATTCCCATATACTAATTACATTATATTTTGTTTTTAAAAAGTTAATTTTTTCTAATGTTTGATTGTACCTTTCATTCAAACTAAAACATACACCCCGATTGGTTATGTTTTTTACATCTCTGTTTTTTGTTTGACATAAATGACCATGGTAATAACAACCCAAAAATTCATATACATTCACACCATCAAACCCATCTACCCAGTATTTACCTATTCTAAATTCTCTTTTCAAAGTAAAATTATTTTTGTATTCAAGCCAATCAATCCAACAGTTACTAGCAAATGAAACATTTTTGGATTTTTGATAACCTTTTACTGGAGTATTAGCCAGTTCGTTTTTATCTAAGTATAGTGTTGTGAATGTTTCCATAGCAATTGACGCTAAAGTAAATGACCTAGTTATTGGATCTAAACCTGTAATTTCTTTAAATGTTTTTCTGAATTTTATTATACATTCTAATAATATCTCTACATCATTTAAACAATAACTAATTAACTCTTTTTTAAAATTCCAATTATTTTGTTTTTGTGTATTATGCCATTCAATTAATTTATTTTTCTTTGTCTCATTCATATAATCTATACCAAAATATTTTAATTTGGGAATTTGACCTATATAGTCATAATTTACAGGTTTATTAAACAAATGAGGAAAATCACCCTTTTTAATTGATACATCTAAGCCTAATGCTTTTGGTAACTTCTCCAATGATTGCAAGAAAAAATTTAATGAGTCCAAAAGTTTAACATTTGCACATTTGATTAATAATATTTTCCTACCCCTTAATATAACTTCAACTTTATTGTAATATCTATTCCATAATTCTCTCATTACAAACTGTGCATCATAACCTCTAGCATTATGTGCAAATGCGTATATAAATGAATTGTTAATTTGTGCTATATTTGCTAAGTCATTAAACAAGTAATCAACAAAACTTTTTATACAATTTTTACCGAAATACACTTTTGTTTCATTACCGCAAATACTGCAGTCATCAGTACATTTATCACACTGTACTTTACATATTAATAAATTAGGTAAATGTTCGCTAAATTCCTGAGTGCATTCTATATCATATGATACAATAAATTTATTCAAATTATCTTCCTCGATTAATTTACTAAACTCTTTAGGTTTTATATAACAATAATGGGGTTGTTCTTTATACCGAGAATTACATAATTTACAAAAATATACACCGCAAATATGTTTATTATTTACTTTATAATTTAATTCACAGTTTAAACATTTTTTTACAAATTTGCATATTTTATTTAAAATATGGTTATCAAAGCATTTCTGGTTATTGAAAGCCCGATTGCATTTATTACAATTAATATGTTTAGAAAACGCCCCACAATCAGTAAAACATTGTTCACAATTGTTTGGGCATCGGTGATAATAAAATAAGTTATAACTAAAAAAACAAGTCTCACAAAAATATCTCTTACCAAAGTAAGCCCTAATATTAGTGATTGCATTGTAATGCTTATCATTGTATTCAATATATATTTTATTTGTATTATTTGGACCTTTGAAAATAAGATTATATTTGTTTTTTGCATCAATTATATGTATTTGATAATCAATTAATTTTGTTTGTATAAAATTCCATTCAACAGGAGTGATGACAGTATTAAAATTTATACCAAGTAAATTTGCTAAATGCTTAGTATAAATCAATTGGCGTGGTCTATTGCAATTTATTAATTGTTTCCAAATATTTTTGTTTAAATTATATTTATTATCACTCAAATATTTGCAAACAGTTAAAGCTCTTAATCCACAAGAATTGTCTTTGTTTTTAATAACAATTACACTATGTTTATTGCTACTAATTTGGTCAACTGTTTGTGGTGCGTATGAATATTTACCACTACCTTGTATTGTTTTAATTACTGATACTACTAATTTAAATATACCATTTGACAAAAACGTTTTAAATGACTGAGCAATTTTCTCGATTCTCGCAAATATATAAGAAATGTCAAATGTGTTAACTTTTTTTGGCGCTATAAAAATAGGTGTGTCCATGTCAGGGTGGATTAATGACACTGAAAAATAATC
The DNA here is from genome assembly GCA_034695265.1 of Dissorhina ornata. NCBI lineage: Eukaryota > Metazoa > Arthropoda > Arachnida > Sarcoptiformes > Oppiidae > Dissorhina > Dissorhina ornata. Next base: position 1,090 of record JAQIWK010001078.1, on the reverse strand, counting down.
CAAGGGATCTGCATTATCCAGAATAGAATGAAACAATTTTTCCAATTCATATTCAAATTGTAATTTTATTTGATGTAAATCTGGATTACTGGTGAAATTATGTTTTAAAGTAAATTTAGTCTTATATTCAACTCTTTTTAACTTGTTATAAGTTTTACTTGAAATCCCATCAATTATCACAATTTCAAGTTTATCACTTGAAGTCATATTATAAAATGAAAATATAATTTGTCAAACATTAATATATATATATATATATATATTAAACCAAATCATGAACATTTAGACCACTGCAATACAACATTGATCTAGTTAACCCAATTGTAAGACAATTATTTTTTATTTGATAAACAGAATATAATGTTTTCCCATCTTTTCTTTCATTAAATGCAATAAATTCTATGTATATATTTTTTTCCTTCAAAGTAGATTTATTAAACAGATAGTAATCATATATGTCATGCCTGAACCTATCAATTTTATCTTTAACTGTATGAAATTCTATATATATTTTTCTCACTTTATTTTTTAAAATTAAATTAATTAAATATTCAAAATCAATATATGTTTTTGAATCGGCATAAAATAATATTTTTATTGATTTAAAACTAAATTTTTGCAAAAACTTTTTTAAAATAAATAAGTCGAAAGCACTTTTCAATTGGAAAGTGAAATTTTTTATTGATAAACTTTCACAATAAATTCTAGTTATGTAATCATAAAATACGTATTGATCAGTTTTTCTATTCCATTTAGTAATTAATGTATGACTTGAATTGTTAAGTAAATGTAAATCATTTACATGATTTCTATATATCAATTTATTCCATTGATAACACACATCTTTACATAAATAACGTTGTTGGGGAGTCAAATAAGATAATATAAGCGAACAGACATCATCACTCAGATTAAAAAAACCAACTCTTTGTATACTCATACTAAACTGCTTGAACTTGCATTAAATTATATTTTGGTTTAATAAATTTAAGTTTATTTGGCTTTTTTTCATCAATTTTAAATATTAAAGGATAAGCTTTTGCTATATATTTTTTATTTTGCCCATAAAGAAAAAACCTTTCAGATAAAT